>JAYMFT010368129.1:0-22003 GCA_038088735.1 Panulirus argus
GTATTATTAACAAATATTGATTATGGCCATATATATATATATATATATATATATATATATATATATATATATATATAATTGCCTGTCCCACCTTCGCGAAGTAAGATCAGGAACAAGCGAACAATGGCTTCACTTGCATACGTCCAATCTCGAGCTGTCATGTGTAATGCACCGAAACCAGAGCACACCATCTGCGGCCAATCCCCACAGACCTCTCCATGTTTATCTTCACCGCATCATTTGCCCAGGTTTAGCTGACTGACAGAACGTGGCCCCGCATGCACTACATCGATCCAAGTTGTTCAGAGCAATGCACGCCTCTCACTCTCCCGAATGTTCGGATCCCGATACCCCAAAGCGTCTTTTACTTCATCCTTCCACCTCCTTCTCGGTCTTGCCCTTCCTCTTGTTCTATCTTCTACTTATACATACTTTCATAGTCAACTTCTTTACGTAAGCCAAACCATATCAGCACATCCTGGTCATATTTTTCAGTCAGACTGCGCTTACTGTCCCTAACATTGCCATTCCTCAAACGATCAGTCAGCATCACGCCATATAACGTCCTCAGACACTTTATTCCTGTTAGCACATCCACCCTCTCCCGTTCCTTTGCGCTCAAGACCCAAGACTCGCATCCTCATAATAATGCTGGGACTACTATGCCTTCAGTACCTTCAAATACACCCGTATGTTCCCTTTAGGATATTGACCTTCCCTTCCACACGTCCATTTGATCCACCTAGGACTTTTTACCACCCACTCCCACCATGTGATTCACTTTCGCCCGCTTAGGGTTCCAATCGGAGACTTATCCATTCTCTTTGTATCTAAAGCATCCTAAATGACTCCAAGGTCATCCTCATTTAAAATCACACCCAAGCCATCCTGTCTCGCCTTGCCGCTACTGCGCCTCATCACTCTACTTTTGTTTAAACATTAACTCTCAACTTCCCTCTCTCATACACGTTCCCATTCTTGAACACCAGCTTTGGGAGTTTCTCTGTGGATTCTGCTACCACAGCCGTGTCATGTGTAAACAGCAGCTGACTCGCCTCTTAAACTTTCCCACCCCAACACATTGTAAACTCGCCCCTTCCTCGCAGACCCTCCTATTTACCCTCCTCTCCCCCCTTCCATGAACAGATCAGACAGCCTTGGTGACATGACACATCCTCAACGAAGACACACCTTCATCGGGAACCACTCAATCACCTCCCATCCTACTCGCACATACACCTTACTCTCCCAGTAAAAACTACTCACTACATTCAGCAGCTGTTCTCCTACACCATATGTTCGTAACACTTTCCGCTCTGCATCTCTGTCAACCCTACTGTATACTTCCTCCATAAATGCTACATACATATCCGTCTCTTTCTTCAGGTATTTTTTCACACAATTTCTTCGCAGCAGACAGTTCACACATCCAATACTCCTGAAGCCACATTACTCCTCCCTAATCAGATATTTTGTACATGCCACCACCTTTTCAATCACTGTTTCCTCTTACACCTTACCAGGTAAACTTAATAGACTTAAACCTCTGCAGTTCGAACATTCATTTTTTCCCCTCCCTTACCTTATAAACTATCCCAGGCTAACTTCCAAACTTGGCCCCCTTGCCCTACGCCGCAATGTTTTTCACTTTCCCTCTTCTATAGGTATTACTTTGGCTTTTGCTCCCGAGAGCTGGCTGCTTGTGTGCCCCTACCACTAGTTAGACCACGCAATACTCGCCAAGCTGCTGCGTCGCATGATTATTGTGTGGCCACCGGCAACTCAAGGATGTGCCTTTTGATAACTGCTTCTTTACAAACACGTCGAAGCTTTGGAACTCTCTACCCTCTCATGTCTTTCCCAATAGCTATGACCTGGCACATGTCAAAGAAAGGTCTTCACTTTCTCAAAAATTCGCAAATACTTTCCCTTGTCTTTTCTATTTCTGTTTTATAATTCTCTTTATTTTTCAATTGTGGCCCGGCCTTTATGTGGACTTTTGTCCGCGACTGGAGCCTTCAACATACAAAAAATTGGACCAACAAGGCTACTTGAGGAAAACCATTCTTCCTCTTTTGGAGACAGACTCACAAGCTTTCTTGAGGACTACCTTTCTACCTGTCATGAGGACACTCAGAGTGCTACATGAGTACTACAATCATACCTGTCATGGAGACAGACTCACAAGGCTATGTGAGGCCTACATTCCTAACTGTCATGGAGACAGACTTACAAAGCTATGTGAGGACTACCTTCCTACCTAGCATGGAAAGAGACTTACAAGGCTAGTGAGGAATACCTTCCTACCTTTCTTGGAGAAACTCACAAGGATACGTGACTACTATCTTCCTACCTTTGATGGAGACAGACTCACAAGCCAATGTAAGGACTACTTTCTTCTCTGTCATGGAGACACTCACAGAGCTACATGAGTACTACCATCCTTCCTCTCTTGAAAAATTACTCACAAGGCTACATGGGACTACCTTCCTACCTGTCATAGAAAAACTCACAAGGCTAATAAGAACACCTTCCTACCTGTCCTGGAGACAGACTCACAAGACTACGCGAGGACTCCCTTCCTTCCTGTTATGGAGACAATTTCAAGGCTACCTAAGGGCTTCCTTCCGACCCCTCATGGAGACACACTCACAAAGCTACGTGAATACAACCTTTTTCTCTGTCCTGGAGACACATTCACAAGGCTACGTGAGGACTACTTTCCTACCTTTCATGGAGACAGATTCACAAAACTATGTGAGGACTACTTTTCTGCCTGTGATGGAGACACTCACAAGGCTACGTGAGGACTACCTTCTTATCTTTCATGGAGACACAAGGCTACGTGGGGCCTACCATCCTGCATATTATGGAGACATTCACAATGTTACTTGAGGATTACCATCCGACCTTTCATGGAGACACCCATAAGGCTACTTGAGGACTACCTTCCTACCTGTTATGGAGACACACCAGGTTACGTGAGGACTACGTTTCTACCTCGCACTGAGACAAAATCACAAGGCTGCGTCTTTTATTTTTTCTAATGTTGAAGGCTCCAGTCAAGGACAGGAGTCTACATCAACTTCGGTCCCCAAATGAAATATAGAGAGAATTACGAAACGGAAAAAGAAAAGACAAGGGAAAGTATCTACGAGTTTTTAAGAAAGTGAAAGACTTATCTTTTGAAATGTGTCAGGTAAGAGTTATTGGGAAAGACATGAGAAGGTAGAGAGTTCCAAAGTTTCTATGTGCAAGGAAAGAAGCAGTTATCAAAACGGCACACCCTAGAATTGCCGATTGCCACACAATAATCATGTGACGCAGCAGCTTGCAGAGTATTACGTGGTCTAGGCAGTAGTGGGGGTACACAAGTAGCCAGCTCTCGGGAACAAAAACCAAAGTAATACCTACAGAAGAGGGAAAGTGAACCAACATTGCGGCGAAGGGCATGGAGGTCAAGCTGGGAAATTAGCCTGGGATAGTTTATAAGTCGGACCGCTTTCGACTCAATTCTTTCAAGTAAGAATACAGAGCTAAAACCAACCCAAATGTGAGAGCAGTACTCCATACAAGAACGAATCAATTTCTTGTATAAAAGGAGCAACTGTTCAGAAGAGGAGTTACGGCATCTAAACAGGATAACTAGTTTCTTAGAGGCAGACTTATTTATTCCCATAATGTGCGGTTTCCAAGAAAGATTGGATGTTACAGTAATACCAAGTATGTTCAATGTGTCAAAAGTTGAAATCACACAACCGTAAAAGGAGAAACGAGAATTGTTTGGAATTTTCGATAAAGAGATGGATAGAAATTGGGGGTATTAGAGGCATTAATCTTAACTATATATTGTGTACCCCACTGAGACATCCTGTCCAAGTCTAAGTATATTGAGGAAGTTATGACAAGACGAGATGCAGATCGAGTGAGAGAAGAGGAAGCAGAACTGAAGGATGTGGATAAATGCAGTGTCCGGTCGTCAGCGTATGAGTGCACTGGATTGTTTGTGGAGAAAAAATCATTGGAAAAAAGGAGAAAAAGTGTAGGGGACAGGACAGAGCCTTGAGGGAAACTGCTGTTGTTGGAGAATAGATGAAGGCTGATCCGCCAACAACCACAGAGATAGATCGGCCGGAGAGGAAGCTAGATGTGAAAGAGCAAAGTGAGGGAGGAAAGCCAAAAGAGGGAAACTTACGGATGAGACGCCGATGCCACACCCTGTCAAAAGCCTTAGATATGTCAAGGGCAACTACATATGAATCCCCGAAATCTTTCAGGGATGATGCCCAGACATTAGTAAGATAGGAAAGAATATCACCAATTGATCTCGCCTTCTTGAAGCCATACTGGTGGTCAGAGAGAAGACTGCGATTTTCGAGGTCTTTAAGGATATGGAAGATGAGGGATTCAAAGACATTGGAAACGATAGATGTCAGAACGGTCACCCTTCTGAGGGATGGGATGTATCAAAGCAAGTTTCCAAGGAGATTTGTAAACGGAAACGGAACAGACGAGCAAGAACAGCTGCAAGTTTAGAGGCACACTCTTTTAATACACGGGGATGGATGCCATCAGGACCATAAGCCTTGCTTCTGCCCAGAGAAAGGAGAACTTTTTTGGACAGTCAGAACAGAGATTACGGGAAGATGCATAGGATTAGTAAGAGGAGCATCACGGGGTGAGGGAATGTTAGAGTCATCCAAGGTAGAGTTAGAGGACAAACGGGAACCAAAGAGAGTTGCTTTGTCTACGGGAGAGACAACTATAGTATCGTCAAACCAGATAAGTGAAGGGAAGGTAGAGTGACAGAAGTTGTTAGAAATGCCTTAGCTAAAGACCAGGAAGACTTATCAGTGGATAACGAGGAGAGGTTATCGCACTTCCTTTGAGTAAAGGAACGCTTCGCCTCAAGGATAACGTGCTTGCAACGATTACGGTCAGTGATAAATGCTGAATGGATGTCGGAGGAGGGAGAGTTTTTCCATTGCCGATATGCCTGATGCCTTGCCTGAATGGCCTCAGAACAGGAACGGTTGAACCATGGATTGGATGAAGTAGTAGTCTTGGAGTAGGGGGTGATAAATGCTTCCATTCTAGCAAGAATAACCTCCGCTATGCGTTTAGCGGAGACAGAAGCATCACCACATAAGAGACAGTGATTTACCCAAGGAAAGTCAGAAAAGAAGTTACGTAAGTTATTTCAGTTTGCTTTGTTCAGGTGCCAGTATTTGCTCTTCGAAGGGGCTGCTGTTGGGAAAGTTGCCGTTAGAACAGATACATGTATGAGAGTATGATCAAATGAACCTATTGGGGGCGAGATTGTGTATATACAGCAAGATGTACTAGAGGTGAAAAACAAATCCAGAATATTAGGAGATTGGTCATAACGGTCAGGTATATGGGTAGGGTGGGGGATGATTTGCTCTAAATCATTGAGAATGGAAAACATAAGGGCTTCGATCCCTCTACCATCCGTATGGGAAGAATTCAACCATTCCCTATGGTGAACGTAGAAATCTCCGAGGTAGAGGATCTCGACTTGTGGGTGAGAGGATGTCTTAGTCTCATGGCAGGAGTTTAGCTAGTTGAAGAAAGATATAAAATTTGTAGAATTAGGAGAGCAATAGGCGAAACAGAGGACAAATGTGTTCGTAGGGAAAGAGATTTTGAGCCACATACGTCAAAGTTTGGAAACCCAAGGTCCTTGGGGCGTGCAACAGGTGTGTTTATGTTGGAATAAGCACAAACACCACCTCTGAAACGGCATCGTGAGTGGAGATTATAGTTAGATGTGAAAAAGGGACTAATGAGAACATCATTAGACAACTTTGTCTCAGAGAGAAATAAGATATTAGGAGAGGTACTAGACAAACGGTGTTCAGCTGAGGAGAGGTTACTAGAAAGACCACGAATGTTGGTATAATGAATAGAAAAAGAGGAGGGTCTCACAGAGAGGGAAAGGTCGTGGGAGTGGCCGGTGCTACTACTACCAGAGCCCTCCCTCTCATGGGCAGCAGAGTCAGGCTGAAACCCGGAGATTCTTAGCACCCCATGATGCCAGGGACTAGGGGCCATAGATTTGACGGACACTGCCATGATGATCCTTGTAAATGTTTGAGCGGACAGGAATTGGGAAGAGTACTTATGTGAAAAAAGTGATGATAATAATCAAGGTATGATTAGGTGTGTGGTGCTTGTAAGAAGATGGCAGGACTAGCCCGGTAGTCCGTTTTGATGAGACAAGAAGTAAGACCAGCATTCCTGACATGGTGAGTGTAAGACTGTTTCGGGCTCCACTTTAACTTGAGGGAGAGAGAGAGAGAGAGAGTTGGGGAAGACAACCAGGAGGAGGCACTGAGGGATAGTTTCAGTTTCAGTTTTAATACTTTATTCCTTGATAGAGGAATCGGGATCCCCAAGTCGTCAGAATCATGAAAAAAAACTATCGAGGCCAGTAGTTGATGACATGATGTCTATCTTCTGTCGAATGTGTATGGTCTGATGCATTTTGTCGTGCGTGCGTATGGCAAGCACTGGAAAATACAAACTGTGAGCATCACTGGAGGTGATCGAGGAAATTACCTATTCATGTACTGAAAAATCATATGATGAGTAATGAGTTGCACTAGACTCACGCTGGTTTCCCTTCTGGGAAGTGGTGGCCTCGTTAATACCAAAAGTGGGATTATCTTTATTTATCTATTCATGTTCATATTTTGTGTCTGTTACTACCTTTCGTCATTTTGAACTGCATTTCTCTATCATCTGATTCAGTTTGGCGACATTGTCGATGATTTCGAAAGCCGTATTGACCCTAGCTCACTAGGTCTTTCTCTTTGAATTTTTAATGTTTTAATCTGAGCCGACATCTTTGTACCGTAACCTTGCTTTGTGACAGTCCCCACTTCTTACTCTCGTGGAGACTGACCACAGATCTTTGATCTTTACTCAGGACAGGAAATATAACCTTGACATCCACTGTTTTACGTAAATCCCACACTTTTATTGTAGTAACCGACATGAAAAGGGCAAAGCATGCCCCCCTGACATGATCATCCTGGGTGAACACGGAAATTGAAAGAATGAAGAAATTAATCTAGAGCTTCTCAAGTCCTTACAAGAAACTGACTCGGTAATAGTTATGGCACGAGGATAATACAAACGAAGGAAGAGATCTGCGCTGCTTCGCTGTTCGAGGAAAAAGAGAGGAATCACAACGGGTTATGCTTTTGTGGCCTCTCCCTCCATCGACAATGGGAAACCATGAAGCAGACGTGTGCCACTGGTCCAAAGCATTTGATATACATGGACACAGAAGCACCCCCCACCCCCTCACAAAACCGGTGGCCGAAATGATACCTGTAGAAGAGGAAGAGGACAACAACTTCACGGCCATTTTAGAGGGTGTGTCGTGAGTACATCCACCATAACTCTGTACGGTTTGCAGGTTATATTCTACTGGTTATGGGAAAGAGTATAGTGATGGGGAGAGGCCAGACGAGGAGGGAGAGAGGCTGAGAGTGTGTAAGACAAAGTTGGTGTTGGAGGAGCCTTGCCTTCACGTCGGTGGTTGGTGGGAGAGGTGGCTTGGGCCGGCCTCTTTTGTTGTGCGGTGTGGGACCCGTGCCTGGGTGGGGGAGGGAGAGTGTTGTGTGTACTCCTACCCTACCCTACCCCCCTCGCTTCCTCGTCGCTTTTTAGCTGTTCTCTCTCTCTCTCTCTCTCTCTCTCTCTCTCTCTCTCTCTCAAGGAGAAGTTGCTAAGAGAAACAGCATTATCCAACAAGCTAGACATGCGGTGAGCGACACGCGCCAGCCTTAACCCTGCCACTGCGGCAAAATCCGGTCTTAGGTACGTAGGTAGGTACTCTCTCTCTCTCTCTCTCTCTCTCCAGTCGAACTCTGATCGCCAAACTTTTTAGAAGCTGTAATCAGATGGTCGTGTGTTCCATCTCGCCCACACTGCCTCCTTCGATATATGAAAGGGATTCTATATGCTCCGTATCCACGATTTAAACTTGAACCTTCACCATACGTTATGATGATAATTTCATTTCCAGAAATTCGATTATGGATATGGACTATTCATCTCACAAGGAAAAAACATCACCCGGTATATCTCCCATCTTTTGTCATTTTGTGGCTGGTTTGGGAGGGATGATGAAATAAGGAAACAGGAGACAGATGTAGAGTGTGAACAAGTACGTATGATGTAGATTTTTGAGACGTGTGAGTAGTTCGTTGGATATGCAATTCTGGTGCCTGATTTACATACCTCTGGCATACCGGGGGAGAGGGTGGGGTGTTATTATCTAATTGCATGGTACGTAGAGCCTCGTCTCCTGAACATTTTCAACTGTCTTGCAACTTTTTTTAACCATTTGTATCCTGTCAGAACTCACCATATCATCTCGTAGGTTATTCCATTTATCCATAACACAATGTAAAAGTATGTACATGTACATCAAGGGTCGGATACGAACCCCTGGGCACAGCGCTTGGCTACCTTGTCCACACGGAGGTAGACAGATGCCTACCCAGGGTTCGAATCCGACCCAAGGTGTATATACGTATGTCTCTCCATTAACCTGTGTAAAAGTACATCTTTACAACTTTCCTAACGCTTGATACATTTTTTCTAACACATTTCTTATTTATTTTATTTTTTTTTGTTATGGCCTCTGCTTGTTTTATCTTTGCGCCGGTCAAAAAATATCATTCACTGTACAAATCATCGAATTAGTTTTGAAATGTGAAGTTTGTGATCAAGTCGCCCCTTGCTCTTTTCCCCTCAGTGGTCAGGAAGTTCACGGCTTTTCACGTGGTACTGTAACTCGGCTCCCTTAAATTATCTTTGCTGCCCTTCTCTGTTTGTTCCTTTTGCTTCTTTAAGTGCCATGACCAAACTTGAGAAGCATATTCTGATGTTTCCTAATATGTGATGTCATAAGTGAGCTGTGCATTTCTCCTTCCATGTACTGGAAAACGATTATGATGTTTATCAAAAGACACTTTGTCTCCTTTAGAGTTCTGGCGACGAGTGAGGTTTAGAGTCGACTCACCAACCGCTCTCACACACAGACTGGTGGATAATATTCTTATCGAAGCTTTCTTTCACGTGTCCCATCCTTCTTATTTTACATTTACCTGGGTTGAATTTCAACAATTGTGTATCAGACTATCTTTGAATTATTTCTAGGTCCCCTTCCCAAGTTGGTGCAAGTCTTATCATTCCGTGCTACGCTTATGGCCTTGGCATGATTTAAAAACGTACAAGGAACGAGTCCAGACCTTTTAGTAAGTAATTCACACCGGTCAAGAAGAACAGTCCCAGGACCTAGCCCCGTAGTACGTTACTGGTAACCGCAACCCACGAACAGGCACCTCCAACATTTTTCCTTTGGTCTCTTCCACCAAGGTAATTTACAATCAATCGAAGTAAAGTACTGTTCTCCGTATTCCTACCGGAAGATCAAGCTTCTTTATCATCCTCCTGTGTATGTTGGTCAGGAGGAAGGTTTCTAAAGTAGGCTTAGAAATTATCATTGTGTATAGTGATGGATGGGCAGTGTTTCTCTCAGGGCTCTGAGGCTCTGAGGAAACCAAGTGTTATCCATGTATGTGTTGCTGTCTAGAGTCTGGATAAGGCTTGATTTTGTCTTCCTTGTCTTAGTAGTTTTTCTTTAATTTCCTATTTTTGTCTACTTATCGTAAACGTGTGTCAGTTCATTGTAAGTACTGATATATGTTCTTCATCGTGAGTATTTCTTGTTAATGGTGAACTGTCGTGACGTGGAGGCTAAATGGGTAGGTGGGGACTGGGGAGTTGCTTAGTGGCAAGGAGGATGGATGGGCGACTGGGGAACCGCACGGTATGGGGAGGATCTTGGTCTTTACGAGATGTGGTTTGTCAAGGCTGCTTCCCATTGTGGTCTTCGTTGTAAGCGATCGAGATGTTGGCGTGCGGCTCAGTCCTTTGTAGCTCTTCTGGTACTGAATCCATTTTTTTTCCTTTGCTTATATATCCAGATTTCAGTCTTCCAAATAGAGCAAATGTGTTCTTGTGTATTTTTCTCTTTTTGCACTTTTTTTTTCAAAACTATTGAGTCTGAACAATTTCCATTGTACCTGGCTGCTGAGATAAGGGAGGAGGACGTGGCTTATATCTTCGTGTGTCTCCCGAGGTTCCGTACTCCAGCACCGCACTGTAAGCGACGAAGAATAGTACACACTGGAATCCTGGTCAACCTCGTTCGGGTTGAACATAGGTTCCTAGATGTTTAATTTTTACTGTCTGTAATGTGCGTGGCAAGGAGACCGGAGTGACCTCGTTGGCAAGTGTACTACTCAGTCTTTAACAAGAACGGTGTGATTAATTATTACGTTAACTTAGTGCAAATTTGTGGTAACACACCTCAATATTTTTACTCTCTTTACTCCTACGAGGCCTCTGTCTTCAAGAGTCGGGCCTGCAACATACATGGAACTCATGTTAAACCCTGTTGTATTTTCTGTGTTGAATTGATTATTTTTTTCCACTATGTCAGCGTCATGGCTTTTACACCGTCCGTGTCCCCTACCCTAAAAATATACATAAAAAAGAAAATTTTTCCCTCGCATGAAACATCCATTACCACATCCCACTTGAATTTTTTGCCCGCCTTGAGAAAATGTGTACCCCCTACAGTATCATGTATCATCGAAAATATCGCGGATGTTTTCCCCCAGCTACTCTTCACCCCATTAAGACTGATTACAATCTTAAGAGGGGGAGGAGTGTCGTCAGCCCGGCCGGCTGCCAGTAACACCTGTCTGTCCCAGCCGCTGTTACGCGCTCGCCCCACACTCCGTTATGCTTACACTCATCAGAGTCATTATCACACGTCACCAAATCTTCCGTCTTACAGGCAATTTTCCTTCTAAATATCATAATTAAACAGTAAAACTGTCCACACTGAAGTTCAGTTGTACCACTACGTTACCGTATTATTCAAGAAATCCTTAAAGGCGTGATATACATGAAGATTTTTGTTACTGGGTTTAACAAGGTACACTTATGTTATTCCCTGTTTTTCACAAGGGGAAAGTGTTTTACGCTCTTGGGGCCCTGCTAATTATCTGTTATATAGTCACATGATCTTGTGATTTTTTTAGTAGTTAACGCTGTTTTACTGTCATATAATCTGGATTTTTCAGTGTTAGGCGCAGTTAACCTCCTTTTTCATTAGCTTGATCTGTACTCTGTTGGTGGTGAAAGACTGCCTCTAGTCCTTCCGCATTTACCAGGGTTACGTCTCGTGTCATGATATGTTCCATCGCTGCTGCATCTTGTCAAGGTCCCCTGGTTGTAATTCAAAGTCTGCTATAGCTTCGAGCCTCGGTAATGTATCAAAAAATATAGGCAAGACGCGCGTTTTTGTAGGTTTATAGTTTCTGCTCTTCTCTTATGAATCCATGTTTCCGATAATCATTTAAGAAGGTAGCATTTCACGTTTTCACTCGTATAACAGTTTGTCGTGTCTTCTTTTTTTGATGTTGGCACAACGTTTGCACTCTTCCTTTATTCTTGAAGATTTTGTATGAATCACCTCTGCTTTAAAAAAGAGCCGTCAATCACTCTGTAAGCTCAAATGGTGTGTCGTCTTGGGCATTGGTTTTGTGCAAGTCCAGCTCTTTGATGACCCCCAGCGCCAGTTGCAGACGTAACTAGGCAGGAAAAGTGTTTTTAAGGCAAGACATGGTCTCGGAAGGCACCCCAGGGCTAGGCGTGCGATGGAGGGCACCCCAGGGCTGGGCTTGCGATGGAGGGCACCCCAGGGCTAGGCTTGCAATGGAGGGCACCCCAGGGCTAGGCTAGCGATGGAGGGCACCTCGGTGCTAGGTTAGCGATGGAGGCCCCCCCGGGGCTAGGCTAGCAATGGAGGGCACCCCGGGGCTAGGCTAGGGATGGAGGATACCCGGGCTAGGCTAGGGATGGAGGAGGGTACCCGGGCTAGGCTAGGGATGGAAGGCACCCTGGAGCGATGCTAGTGATGGAGAGAGCACTCCGAAGAAAGGCTAGTGATGAAGTGCTGAACCAGACGATTTACCGACAGCCAGCCAATCAAGTAGTAAGTAGTGCAGTAGGAACCAGCAATGCAACAAAAAAAGATATAATGTGCGTAGGATCGAAAATGCCACTAGCCACAGCTTCTGCGAAATTATCTTGATCACACAGTGGTAAGGTTATCAAGGGCACTGAATAAGGCTCGTATTTTCTGTCGTTATATTAGGAAACTAAAAGACTATAAAGTAATGAAATATGGCCACGGAAACAAGGGCTGGTTTAACATTATTACTCTTGTGGCCTCCTGCACCGGCCGGCGTGCACTTGGCCGGCCGCTCAGTCTTGGCTGATCAAGTTGCCGACCGACGGTGGCTGACAATTACACTCAACATTTCAAGGTTACAGTAGCCTCTGTCTTTTGGCTATACCGGCCTCTCTAGTGAGATATGGTCAGACGCGAGGCTGACGTGCTTAATCACACAGTCACTGGTCTTAGTTGATGGCGACCTGGTATTTGGCCGACGTGGTTGGCGGTGATCCAGTTCTGGAGGTTGTTGAGGCTATTCTGGAAAGCGACGTGGTCAAGGGAGCTGTGTTGTCACTGCTGACGTCAGTGGTGATGTCGCTCAAGAATAGTTCTGCTGGGGCACCATTGATTCCACAGTTGGGAATTATGAAATATGATACATAATTGTGTGTATAGTTTATGGTGGATTTATGCGTTGTCCTGACCACAGTCTGGAAATTGATTTTTATTGGAGGTCCTGGAAGAAATAAGAAATAGATGTTTTTGGCTGGCAGAGAGAGAGAGAGAGGGGGGAGGGGGGAGTCCAAAAGGTAACTGAAGGTGTTTGATCATATAATACTACGATGAAGCGATTGGTGGCTACGCCTGTACAGTAGTAGCAACGCTTGCTAGAACATGGCATTGAATACACAGATGTGTCCGTTCAACCACCAACTCCCCTCCGACCAGATGTACGCGAGAGGGCATGGTTGTGTCCAGTTTGACTATAAAGATCTTACTTAGATTAATAAGTCAAATACGGAACTATGTACCATGTTCAATATTTAATTTATCTAATTGAAAAGGTCTTTTATGTACACCTCTGATATATGTACACCTCTGGTTTATGTACACCACTGGTATATGTACACCTCTGGCTTATGTACACCTCTAGTTTATGTACACCACTGGTTTATGTACACCTCTGGTTTTATGTACAACTGGTTTATGTATACCTTTGGTTTAAGTACACCTCTGGTTTATTTACACCACTGGTTTGTGTGCACCAATTGTTTATGTGCACCTCTGGTTTATGTACACCTCTCGTTTATGTACGCCTCAAAGTTTGAAATGATATAACGTACATGAGAAGATACGCTTTAATAGCTGCCTCCGATATTGTTGTGTACGTCTCACTCGCCTCTTGCTTCTCTCGTTACATCATTAAGATGACAACCTTGATGTGGATCTTTAATTATTACGATAAAGATTATGAGGCATATTGGAAAGTTGGAAACTGGAGAGGCGCGACACGTTTTACGTGGCAGGTCCGCTCTGGTCTTCCCCCTGACCTGTTGACAGTGGCTGGCAGGTCACCCTGATCTTCTTCTTGACCTGTTGACAGTAGGTGGCAGGTCCACCCTGGCCTTCCCCCTGACCTGTTGACAGTGACTGGCAGGTCCACCCTGGTCTTCCTCCTGACCTGTTGACGATGGGTGGTAGGTCCGCCCTGGTCTTCCTCCTGATCTGTTGACAGTGACTGGCAGGTCCATCCTGGTCTTCCTCTTGACCTGTTGAAAGTGACTGGCAGGTCCCCCTGGTCTTCTTGACCTGTTGACAGTGGGTGGCAGGTCCACTCTGGTCTTCCCCCTGACCTGTTGACAGTGACTGGCAGGTCCACCCTGGTCTTCCTCTTGACCTATTGACATTGACTGGCAGGTCCACCCTGGTCTTCTTCTTGACCTGTTGACAGTGGGTGGCACAGGTCCACCCTGGTCTTCCTCCTGACCTTTTGACAGTGGCAGGTTCGCTCTGGTCTATCCACCTGACCTTTACACAGCAGCTGACATGACAAAAATGTTGCACAAGTTTGGAAAATGTTGGTACCTCTCAGGGAGGCAAAAACTACTCCCCTACAGAGGCTTTTATCCTTCCCTATATTAAGCTGCACCCAAGCTATCGCTCACCCCGCCTCCAAATCACGTTCGCCGGTGCTGCAGAGGGTACAAAAATAAGATACGCTGATTCGCTGCAAATGGAAGTACCACTAAAGACCAGCATCTACGACTGAGATTGGTATATGGTTTAAGATAATCAGAATAAGAGCGATATGGCAGAATGTGTAAGACAGCGAAGACACAGACTGCAGACATACTGTAATGATGATCGTGAGAGAAGCACAAATATGGAACATAGCTGGTTCCTCCTCAGGTCCTTAAAACCGTGAGAGAACCGCCAGTCATTCATCTCTATACGGGGAACACCATGAAGCTTACCTCTGCTGCTTCCATAGAAAATCCCCAAAGATATATATCAATATTGCTCTATACATCCCCAGTCTACTGGGGTTATAGAAATAAGACGCCTAAGATAATTATCCTGCAAATTATACGCACACATTTCAATAGACCCCCACCCTACGTCTTTACGCCATAACTGTCTTTTGCCTCTTCCATTACACCTCCCGTGCCCAAGGGTGAGGGGTGGGGGCACCCTTTCTAACCACCCCTTGTAACCGTTTATAAAGACTAGTGCTGGTAGGAGACGACCTTGTAAGGGCTGGTATGGAGGGAGGACGACCTTTTAAGGGCTATTGCTAGAGGAGAGGGAAGATGACCTTGGTAGGGTTAGCGTTGAAGGAGGAACAAGTCTGCTGCTCCTGATAAATAGGGGAGTGCCAGACTTAATGACCGGAAAACCGATATCCTTTTAATCGTGAGACAGAGGGAGGGGAAGGGGCGTGAAAGGAAGAAGAAGGGTCGTGAGAGAGGATTAAGTGGACGTGAGAAAGGGGTAAGAAGGGTCGTGAGAGGAGGGATAAGGGGACATGAGAGAGAGCGAGGAATTACCGTACAGAGGGGGCGCACTGATCATGAGAGAGGAGGAGGACTGATCATCGGCGATCAAGTATGATGAATTATATAATATAAAAAGATAAAAAACATTGGTGAGTTTACTGTTTATACTAGACTTAAACATGTTTCCAACCCTATGCATCATGAAATCTAAAAATGGTAACATACGTATTTTCCACTTCCACAGTAAAGTTGACAGAAGGTACTGAATTGTTAAGTAATAGGAGAAATGTTTGTAAATTTCCGTTTGTTGGCCAAACACAAAGAACATCATCTATATACCTAACCAGATTGGACAACAAACTAAAATTAACAAACATTTCTCCCTTTACTTAACAAATTAGTACCTCCCATCAACTTTGCTGTGGAAGTAGAAAATGATTGTTGTTACCACTTTTAGATTTCATGAGGCACAGGGTTGGAAACATGTTTAAGTCTAGCATATACAGAAAATCCACCAATGTTTGTTCTCATATTTATTATTGCTCAGCTCAACATGACAGAGTTAAACTATCAACATTTCGTCCTTCAACAGTTGGGCTCGGGCCCGGAGCTGAACGTCAGCCCACGGTGGAGGCTCGCTCGTCACTGCCCGCAAGGACGACAGCTGATAACACACTGTTGTAGGGGCTTTTAGAAGGCTTGGTGTCGAGAGCATTAGGCGCTATTCAAGGCCTGTTATGGTATGACGGCAAACTTGCGGGTGAGGAGCTTGGGAAAAATTAGCTCAACTTGTATGTCAAGAGGCCATATGGCGGCCTGAGTGCCCTACATCAGTTCTTTGTTTGAAAAACAGAAAGTCTAGAGATAACCGAGCGTGGGAGCGGTTAGCTCATCGTGAATGAGTGTAAAAGTGTAGGTTTCATGAATAATGGTGGGGTTTGCACCGTTAGGGTTCCTTTCATCTCCGAGCGGAACACAACAGACTCTCGTAGTTTCGTATCTGTCGATAAAACGAATATTTATACGACCCCGAGCTGCGCTTGTGGTTAGTAACGCTGGCCGCCACACCACGGAGGCCCTTGTTTATGTGTGTGTGTGTACAGGACGGGGAGGGAGTTCTACTCTCGCTGGGCCGTTATATTGATAACTGATTACCATGGGCTCACTTTAACATATTAATAGAGATCCTAGAGTGGAGAGTTTACCATTAATTACCCGGGCATGAGTGCCACTACTGACTGCTATGAGAGCGGTGACCTAGTGTCTCCATATGCAAAGACCCCGGCCGACCGCAGGGAAGTCTGGACACGCCAGTGAGACAGAGGCCTGTACCCGGCACACGACCGGTTAACCTAACAACAGCCAGCATCATCAGCCAACCCGTTCCATAATTTACATCGACTCTCGGTTCTCTCTGGGGATATTTCCTCTCTCTCTCTCTCTCTCTCTCTCTCTCTCTCTCTCCTCGTAGCCAATTGAACGCTAAGGATCCTCGGTCATTCTGCAACTTAAAGGGCGAATATACCCTCTGAGTGGCGAGTAAATTGGTAAGATTCCTCAGCGAGTGGCTGAGTGACGTAAAAATCCTCTCTTGTTGGCGTGTCATTGGTAAAAGTCCTCTCTGAATGACTGCCGGCCAGGTCGACCTTCGAGACGATTATGACGACAGGCTGGTAAAGTAACGGCTACATAAATTCCGTTGTGGCTCGGGGAGAGCCAAGAAAACTTGCTGTGGTGGCCCACAAAGGGAACTTGTCCACATACCGCGAATGTAACGGATTGCCACAATTGAGGAGTTCCACCTGGCGAGGCAACAGCAGGTGGGAAGACTGAGAGGTGCAGCAAGATTTAGAATAAGACAAAACTCAGTGTAAAGCAAGACATCATACTGGGAAGGGGGATCAGTCAAGCAATGGAAAAAATGCAACTTGCCGAGAGAGGCGTTATGACTGCGGAAAGCAACTTGTTAACAGAAACTAAAGTTTTACAAAGGAAAGGAGCCCACAAGAGAAGGGCAAACACTCCCAAACCACAAGCATCCCCGTGTTCGAGCCCCTAGTGCCCGTGATCGATGCCGTGCTGTAGAAAAGGCGAGGCCACACACGGGATAACGTACATTAATTAAAGTAAAAAATAATTAGGGAATTCATAGGGTAAATATTGAATAAGTGCCGGCGGGCCGTAAGAGCATTCCAACCTTACTAATATAACCGAAGTAACCAGTCATTTACCAAAAAAAAAAAATCCTATAAGAGAATTAAGTCTGAAATGCTTATTCGTTCGTCGGCGCTTTTTCAATTTTAGCCGTTTAAAATATACAAAATCATCAGTAATCTCACTGCTGATGACTGGTTATAATTTAGACCCTACCCCATTTTTATATCATTTTCATATTTTTGGTTAAGTGCTCTTGGCATGAAGGCTCAACGAGATTGATAGAGCACTTGAAAATATATTTAGCTTGGGTAATTTTTCAGTCTAGGGGTGCAAGTATTTACCATGTTTGTCTATTTTCACCAGTAGTCGGTTCCCCAGCTCCCATTTCTGTTCAACATGATCGGTCGCTTCTGTTCACATAATATTTTTTCTTTTTACTACAAAGTTTGAGGGTCACTTAACTATATGAATAAACCAGTTTATTGGGAAAATTAACTGAGTTAATTCGCTAATACTGGAATCTTGTTTAAGTTAACTGATTAATTAACTGACAACCCTGTTTCACAGTGAGTGCCGAACCTACAGAATACACGGTGGCTCAAAATTTTTTTACCAGTCTTATGAGGGTGAAAGATGATTAAACCTTCATACAAACATTAAATTTCATTTTATCGTCGATATTGTGCGATTACGTGATTTTTACAAAATGAAAATTAAACTATGACTTTGAATTGTAAAGAATTTAAGGAAAAATAACGCTTTGACTTCAGCAAATGAAAGCCGTTACTGCGTTCATCTAAATCTTAACCTGTCATCCTCCATTCAGACCTGCAGTTACAAGAGTTTAAATAAAAAGAAAAAACATGAAAGAAGTAACATAACATATAATATTGTCAGGTTCTGCTTTTGCTATCGTAACTCCAGGTTCAGTAATAGCCCTTAAGACTGGTAGCATCTCTATGAATCACCTTACATGTGGACTGTATAAACGCACACACGCACAGTTCTTCGATAAACGTAGGGATAGTGCAACCAGAGGACATAAGATGAAGTTAAGCAAGAAACTTGTCAAAGATGAATGTGCAGAAGTACTTTTATAGCATAAGAGTGGTGGAAGAATGGAACAGAGTGAATGAGGACATGGTTAAACAATGTAAGCAGCTTACGTGGGTGTCAGAAGTTGTATGATAGTTGAGAATGTTCAAGAGATGGGTCCCGCGGAGCGTAGACCATTGAAATATTGTACCTTCGGCCTTATTAATGACGGAGCTGAGAGAGAAAGACACACACACACACACACACACACACACACAAGCCGCCGTCAGTCAACATAGGCACTGTTCTTGACATCCCGTCAAAGTTTGCTCATACCATCAGCTCAGAACATTGTAATTATTGAAATAATGAATATAAAGAATTCTACATAACTTTATAGATCGATAACAACTTTAAGATTCAGAAGAAAAACAAGGGAGAATTGTGAAGGAGAATCAGGAATGATAATGTCTTTTATCTGTTATTAGGGACTAAGGATGACTAGGCTCTTTCGATGGTTTCATACCACGTATCTAGAGCCCTGTTTGTTTCATCAGTTCACCATGGCTGTTTATCGGAACAAAATCTGGTTTTTCCATCATGTATGTGTTTTTAAGGTCAAAGCGTCTGTTCGTCCTGTGTTGCACGTGATGTTGAGTTATTATGAATCGGTATGTTGAGTGAAACATTTCTGTTTGCTTTTTTCTTGACGGTTCCTCTCTGATTTATCTTTTTGTTCTTTTTTCTTTTTTACTTTGGAGGATCCAGTCACAGACAAAATCCACATCAAGGCCGGGCCGTAATTTAAATATAGGGGGGTTAATGAAAGGGAAATTGAACAGACAAGGGAAAGTAGTTACGAATTTTGGAGGAAGTGAAAAACCTGCCAGGTCATAATTAATGGGAAAGATATGTGATGGTAGAAAATTCCAAAGCCTCGAGGTGTATATATGAATAGAAACAATCATAAAAACGTCCCACCTTTGAGTTGCCAACGGCCACACAGCAGCTTGCCGAGTATTGCGTGGTCTAGCTAGTGGTGTGGGTACACAAGCAGTCAGATCTCGGGAACAAAAGCCAAAGTAATACCTATAGAAGAGGGGAAAGAAGACCAACTTTACGGCGAAGGACAAGCGTGTCAAGTTTTAAAGTTTGCCAGGAAGAATTTATAAGTCGGACCACTTTCGACTCAACTCTACCAAGTAAGGATACAGAGCTAGAACCACCCCAGATGTGAGAGCAGTGCTCTTTACAAGGACGGATCAGTCCTTTCTATAAACAGAGCAACTGTTCAGAATAATATGAATGTTGAGAACTAAACAGGACTCCCAGTTTCTTTGAGGCAAACTCAGTTATTGCCGTAATGTGGGTTTTCCAAGAAAGTGTGGATGTTACAGTAACACCAAGTATGTTCATTGAGTCAAGAGGTGCAATTACAGAACCGTCGAAGGAAAGAGAAAAGTTGTATGGAATTTTTGATAGAGAAATGGGTAGAAACTGGGTCTTGGAGGCATTAAGCCTAACCAGATTTCGTCTACCCCACTAAGATATCCTGCCCAAATCTGAGTTTATTGAAGAAGCTGTGTCAAGACGAGATGCAGATCGACTGAAAGAAAAGGGAGCAGAATTGAAGAATTTAGAGGAATGTAGTTCTGAGTCGTCAGCGAATGAATGCATTCGATTATTTACGGAAGAAAGGAAATCGTTAATAGAAAGAAGGAGTATAGGAGACAAGACAGAACCTTGAAGTACACCGTTGCAGATGGAGAAAGGGGGAAAGGCTGATCCTTCGACAACTACGGAGGTAGATTAGCCAGAAAGGAAGCTAGATATGAAGGAGCAGAGTGAGCGAGGGGATATTAGAGATGAGATCCCAGTGCCACATCCTGTCGAAAGGATTCTCAAAAATTTTCAGGGATGATGACTAAGCATTAGTGAGATAAGAGAGAACATAACCAGTGCAGCATCTTGTCTTATAGAAGCCATACTGGTGATCAGAGAGAAGACCGTGAGATTCAAGATGTTTGAGGATATGCGAATCGAGGAGGGATTCAAAGAATTTGGAAGTGGTAGATTTCAGAGCAACAGTACGATAGTTAGAGGGGATGTATCACCATAAGCTTCCAGGAAGAAGGTGCAAGTTCAGAGGCACACTTTCAGTATACGGGGATAGATGCCATCAGGACCTCCATCCCTCCACTCACATGGTGGAGTTATTCTGCACTTCCCTGTGCGATCAACAGCAATGGCCACATACGAGGAAAGCTCTCCTCCTGCACCACAGACCTAACCAGCCAGTGAACACGACAGAGATGTCTCCCCTGTAACAGAGGACACAGACAGTGACCTGGGTAACCACAACCAGATTCCACCACCAGCTCCTACGTCGGATGACGAGCCTTCCCCACCATCAAGGTCACATGATCAGCGCAAAAAAAATGAAACTGATCTTCCCACCAGGCACAGGCACAGAGGCCAAAAATCAATGGTTGGCATGCGTGTGGCGTAAGATCTTAATAAATGAGGAACGATTAGTTGAAGAACTAACCAACAGTAGTACTGAAGGCATACAAATGCAGATATTACCAAACTATGCCTACCCTAGTAAAATTGCCATCATCATCCTGGGACTTAACAACTATCAAGAACCAGTAATACTTTTCCAGCATGAAAACATTAAGAAAGTTAAACGACTCAAAGGTAGAGAAGTTGTCATAGCAGATTGGATTAGCAGTGAACGCCCTCCAAGGAAACTCACAGTCCCTGGCGCCTTCCGTTATCTCAGGGTGGATATCTATCTCCCTCCGAGACGGCGGTGTTTCAGACGCCAGAGATGGAATCATGTGGCCAACGCCTGCCGATCTCCCAGCGCTTGGTGCGGCATATGTGCAGGGAAACACGCCTCACAAATCTGCAAGGAAAAACTTGACAATGGGGAGACCGTTGAAGAAAAATGCAGAAACTGCCAGCAACCTGGACTTACGGCATGGCATCTAGACTGCACTGAGAGGCCTCCACCATTTCAACGACCCGATGAGCAAACACAACAAACACCCGCCTCTTCATCTGTTTCCACCACGTCCGGCGCTTGCCTAGCTCCCGGAGTTCAACCACCGCAAAACATGGTAACTCCAGGCAGGTCGTGAAATAGAGAGGTCTCCCCGAAGACACAAGAACCACTCGCTGTATGTAGTGAATATATTGTTGACAATAGTGATCTAGAAAATAATGAAGTGATTACTGAAATCCAAAGCAGTTTTAAAAAAAATCCAAAAGCAGAATGAAGAAATGTTGAAAGGTATGGAAGTGCTATCCAAAAATGTGGAAAAGTTCTGTGAGAAAATGCAAATGCCAAGTGATAAGGTTAATGTCCACCAACAAGTAGCGGAAACAGCTGTGCATGGTGATAGGGGGTAAGAATGCATAAATCTATCGAAATGCTATGTGAGGAAGTCCAGTTGCTGAATGAAAAGGTTGATACACATCAGCAGGTGATAGGAACACCAGAACATGGTGACAATAACGTATTCAAAAGTATTGATGTTCTTGGTGAGCAAGTACATGAACTAAGTGAGACAGTTACTAAGCAGGAAAAGCTTATAATGCTCTTAAAACATAAAAAGGTAAACAACGGCGTATCACCATCAGGTGCTTCATGCAATGATGATGATAGTGAGATGAATGAAGCAGAAGTTGATAAGCTGCTAAAGAAAACAGTTCCCAAACTCCTTCATGGTAAAGG
>JAYMFT010368140.1:0-22003 GCA_038088735.1 Panulirus argus
TGTGTGTGTGTGTGTGTGTGTGTGTGTGTGTGTGTGTGTGTGTGTGTATGCGTGTGTCTGAGTGTGTGTGTGTGTGTGTGTGAGTCTCAATCTGTCCCGCCTGGCTTGCCTACCCTTCGAACAATACCATTCATTATTCTCTTACACACATCAAGCTTTTCTTATTTTTTTTCTCTCGTCTCTTTACTGTCCTGAAGCTTGGGCAAATATGAGAGAAATATTTAATTTCAGTTTCGCAGCTCCGTCGTACACACAGGCCAGAAATAGATTTTCTCAAAAAAAACAAGAATAAATAAAAAGATTAAATTTCAACATCGAAAATGGTCGGCAGGTCGTGAAAACACCAGCTTCGTACCTTCGTTTTCTTTATTTTCTGGCCACACACACTTACACATACACACACACACACACATGCACACGAACACACATACATACAGACACACACACACACACACACACGCACAAAAAGTATTCTATACCTTCACTTTCGTGCGGGTAGGGGGGTCCGGACAGCACAAGTGAAATTCTGTGACTTTCTACTTCCTTTTATTTTCGTCTTGGTAACACTTTTGGCCACCAGGCTGCTTGGGGGGGGGGGGCGGAAATGCTCACGGACGGTGGCCAGTGTGTATTTGTCACGTGATCAGACAGACCGTGACCCTATTTCTATGAAGTTCCTAGGCCTTAGAGAGAGAGAGAGAGAGAGAGAGAGAGAGAGAGAGAGAGAGAGAGAGGGAGGGAGAGAGAGAGAGAGAGAGAGAGAGAGAGAGAGGGAGGGAGGGAGAGGGAGAGAGAGAGAGAGAGGCAGGATCCACGAGAATAACACAAAAGCCACCCTATTTCCGTACCATAATACGACTCGGTCCCTTTTTCCTCCCTCACTGCGGGCAACGGCGTACAGAGAAACGGGTCAGCCAATAAACGGTCCAACAGAGCAACGGGAGCCACTAAACTCGAGCAGAGAGAGACACAGATCAACTTCTAACAGTGTGACACAAGCACAGAAAAAAAAAGAGGCAAGCTTACGATAAGAAAGAAATCGCTAGCGGGTGAAAAAATAAAACGAGAGCAAAACAAGGCCAGTGAGCGAGTAAGCGCTGTACCGGGAGAGCAACACACGAGGAAGCACAGCAATAATGATAACACTCACCAAACACACACAAACACGTACGTGTCAGCCAAACAGCTGTGGAGCAAGAGGCAAGCGGCCATAAAGAGCAAATTTGTGCCATAATGTGTACTCGCCATGCAAATGGCCCACATTTTGTGCGGCCTAGCCTAATGGCGCTGGAGTGCTGGTGGGGTTGGGAGGCGCAGCAGCAGCAGCAGCAGCGCACGAGGGAGTACTACTGCACCGCCAGTACTGCTATGAGGCGTGAGGTCTCGTCTCCTGTAAGCCTCCTCCTCAGATCATATCTACACTCGCTGCCCTGCCCCCCCGCCGTCCGCCCTCCCAGAGCACCCGGCAATGTGTAGTGGTTGTCATAATTCTCAGCAGTTTCCCAACCCCCAACCCCCCTCCCCACCCACCAGAGAGCATCCAGTACCGTGAGGTGCTTGAAATTATCTCCACTCGCTGTCCCTAGAGAGCGCTCCAAGGACTGCATGCGCACGCTGGTCACTACCTCCGCTTGCTGCTACGCCGCCACCATGCAGATGAAATTCGACGGGGGGAAATACACTTTGGCGTCTGGTCTACTAAACACGACTACGAATTACTCGTAAATCCACTATCCTAAGTAAAGGAGTTGTTATCAGTATCACTCTAAAGTCCGCTGACAATAAAGTGACCAAAATGTTCGGTTTTACGGCTTGGACCGTCGCCCACAAAGTACCAGATATACTCCCAACTCTTCGCAACGCACTGGTAAGATCATATCTTGAATACGCACTCCAGTTCTGGTCACCAATCTTAAAAGAGGAAGAAGTAAACTCGAACAAATACAAAAAAATAGCTACAAAGCTAATTTCGGCTCCGCCAAAGCTATCGAAGGAAACGAAGCTACGAATATTAAGCTCTTTTTTTTTCTGGTAGGATACAGAGATTCTCTTGGGCCTAGATACAAATTTTACTTATTCTGAATAAATTCGATATGTAAACGATGAAGAAATATTTGAAATACGGAACGATACAAACTCGGAACGAAACAGAATAGTCAAAAAGTGTGATATTAAAATGGAAAATAATAAACCTTCCCAGGTAATAAGACATTTAGACACCGCAATAACTTGACATTAAGCTTTGTAAATGCAAATCCCATAAGCATATTTTATAACCAGTTAGACAAACTTTACCACAGTCTGAGCATTTGCTAAATGTAAACCAAAACAAAATACTCACTCAAAACACCATCACGTTCACGGCTCGGCAGATGGTCCATACATACACGAACCCTTGCCAGCGTATAGCGCAGCATACTACAACTGAGTAGCACAGTGTACTGTAATGCAATAAGGGAGTATAAACAACAGCCAATAAGTAATTCGACTTCCTTCTTTCCTACGAAACTTTATGCTTGCTCTGCTTCAGCACTGGATGGCTTTTCTTCCATTCCGTATCCTTACCAGCTGTTGTTGCCACGAGGATAGACCCCTTCTACTGCTATATCCTTACCTCTACCACCTCTGTTATCTATCATGTCTATGTACCTCTATGTACTCCTGTGAACAGTGCTAGTGCCACCTTTACTGCCACTATGGCCTTTCGTGGTCGCAACAGTACCACTGCAGTCATCATGATGATTGACACTGACTGCGATAATTGAATGCCAACCATTACAGCTATTACTACCACAACAATGACTCACAGTACCTTTCATAACTTTCACCTGTGTTTAATGACCGTCCTAAACCACATGATATATATATATATATATATATATATATATATATATATATATATATTGGTGCGCGTGATCTAGTATTTGCTAATAAACACGATGAAAATGGAAAACGAGAAGTTCCCAAATGTACTTTCATGTAATGATTACATCATCAGGGGAGATACAAGAATGAAATAGAAGGCTCAGAACAATCAGTTTATGTACAAAATAGAGGCGGAGCTAAGACTCTGTTGGTACCCAAGTGTTTCCGGTTGGCGGTGTTTGGATCTGACACCAGATTGCCTCAGAGGTTTAGGTATGTAGATGCTGTTCTTTTTTAGCCAACAAGCGAAAATTTATACAAAAATTTCCCTTTACTTAACAATTTAGTACCTTCTATCAAATTTACTGTGGAAGTAGAAAATATTTTAATGTTGCCATTTTTAGATTGCATGATCCATAGGGTTGGAACCATGTTTAAGTCTGGCACATACAGAAAGCCCACCAATGTTCGTACTTATATTCATTATTACTCAGCTCAGCACAACAGAGTTAAACAATGATCGTTCCTGTCGATGTTCCTTGGGGCATTATGTATATGAAGAACAGAATTTACTGAGTTTGAGAAGATATATCTTATTGGATCCAAGTTAAAGTATCCTAGATCTTTCATTGATAAACTTCTTAAGTTTGCAAAGCAATCATTCTATAGACTTAACCCCAAACCTTCCCTTGATACCAAGAATATTTTAGTTCTCCCATTTAGTGATAATTTCATGTTACTCCCCAAGCTGCTTAAATCCGTTAATGTGAATGTAGTCTTCATCAATAACAATACTATTAAGAATAGCTTAATCAAAACCTTTGCAGAATATTCTGCGGGCTGTGTTTACAGAATACCTTGTAAAAGTTGTAATATGTTTCATATTTTGCAGACCGGTAAGGATCTCTGTGTTAGACTCAAACAACATGATTATAGTATAAGAACAGGACACGAATCAAATGCTTTGTATAACCATATTAAAAATTAAGACCATCATATTGACTGAAGAAACGCTAATTTAGTTATTAACTGTAACTCCTTGACATGGAGAAATATCACTGAACCTTCTCTTATCAAATACACACAGAATTGTCACATGGATATTAGTGAAGGTATATACAAACTGGATAGGCTTGTCGTAGGCAAAATTTGCAAACGGTTCCATGTATTGTCCACATAATAAAATTTTATGACAGGCACGGTGCCAGACCCGACCACCACCAACCGGAAGCACTCTATTTTGTATATACACTGACTGTTCTAAGTCTTCTTTCTCTTTCTTGTATCACCCCTGACGATGTGATCATTACACAAAAGTTCAATTGGGGACTTCTCGTGTTTCATTTTCCTCGTGGTTATCAGCATGCATATATATATATATATATATATATATATATATATATATATATATGCGCAGTAGAGGATGGGGTAGGTTAGCTATCACAGATAATCCCGCTGCTTATTAAACAATGGTGACGGATTTGTAGACGTTTTATCTCTCAACACTTTGATTAGGCAGATAACGATGCATAGGGAGAATACACACGCTTAGGTGTCTGGTGTAAACGCGTCCCTCGCCTTCAAGTATCGTTCGTCTTCCCACCACCAGTCACCTTAACCCACATGTCTATCATGAACACCACGAGGCAGAGGCCTTCCCACTGCTATCTGTGTGGGGCAATTAAACACCCCTGTCATGTCTGATGCAAACGTTGGGCTGTGTGATTGACTCACCTGTGGTTGTCTGGGGTCGATCATAATCATCCTCACGTCTGCTCCACCGACTGGCAGTACCCTTGGGCAGCTAAACCAGATGACGCTCGTGATGGTGCCTTACGCAATGTATGACAGGAAAACAAAACCTTTAATCAGGTTGGGGATACTTTAAAGGTGTGAGGGCATGATGAAACACATTGGCAAAGAGAGAGAGAGAGAGAGAGAGAGAGAGAGAGAGAGAGAGAGAGAGAGAGAGGGAGGGAGAGAGAGAATCACTTTATTATTCAGTTCACCAAAAACTGGAATATGCCTCGTTTAAATTTTCATACGCTGATAATTAGAGCAGAAATCGTTTGTGACGTTCCTTTCAGCTGTGTGTTGCCGACATCAGTACACTCACACTACGCTGGCTACCGGAACCTCATGATTCACTTTAAATACAGATCTTTACGTACGATCCTTCAATGTGTCGTTTTATTTGATCTTTACTTTTTAATTAATATCTTAAAGTAACAGAATGTAAACTTTATTGAATACGTAGGCAGCTGGGTCTGTAGCGGATGTGAAATGAGCACATGCGAAATTCATTAAAATAATTCATACATCACCTGAAAAAATTATACATATCACTTGGAAATTATCACACATTCATTTTGTGTTTTTTTTAAGCCAGACACGAATGAACATTTATCACACAGCCTCGTTTTCATCCACCGTGCATCATCGAATTTCACAGAATTTAAAAAGAAAAAAAAAATATTTATACCTATGTAATTAAGGTTCCCCTATAATGAAAGAAAAGTTATCTTAGAAGAATTCCGTGCAGGGAATAAGTGTTAAATCAAGTCGTCTCCGATCTATGTGACAGCAGAAAATAAAAATAGAAAAATGCCCCCGCGACGCAATAGATATCAAAGGAGTGAACAAAGCCGGCCAGTCCAGATCCAATTTAAACTGTTGACATTTTTAGGCAGTGGTGTTAGTAATGGGAAGTTTTATCACGAACTTTAAATTGAACTTTTTTTTTCCGATAGAAAGGAAAAAAAAAAAAAGGGAAAAGAATATCATTCACCCTCTGAAAGTAACTAAAATTGATCACCTGTCGTAAATTTTGATTTTATTGACTGAACAGCCTTGACAGCAACGGGGGAACATATATCGTCTTTGTCAACACGGCAGAATCAGGTACCACGATGGTGAAGGAAAGAAACTCGACTTTTTTTTTTTATGATCAACTCAACTTTTTAAAGTTTGTTTCGACTTTTATTGGAAAACACTTTTATTGAAATGCAGACATATTGTGTCCTGGATATCTGTTCTCAACTGCACACACACACACACACACACACACACACACGGGCTTTCGTGGTACAGCGGTTAGCGTTACTGACCATAAGTGGGCATAGGCCAGTCCGGGGTCAGACCCATATGGGTTCGAATCCTGGACGTGGCACTCGAAAAACACCCAACCCAGGTCTTCATCCTAGCTGGCCTTAGGCTGGTGTGTGTGTGTGTGTGTGTGTGTGTGTGTGTGTGTTTGCGTGTGTGTATGTGTGTGTGTGTTTGCGTGCATATACATACACAGGAATAAAGACAAGATACGTAAAGAGAAGGTTAAGAGACGGAGAAACACCAGTGTATGACTCTCTCCCCATAGCATACAAATAGTAATCACAGATAGTAATCACATACACCAATGAACAGCTGCTGACTATAATAGCCACAGAAATATATTGGCCAGAGAATACCATAAATACTTCTGACCTAGGCAGCTAAAACCTTGACTGTTTCACAATATAGCAAAGTATTTCTATAATATAGTGAACACATGATTCAGAAAAATGGGAGAATATATCATAGAAATAAAGCTTAATAATATTATGGAATACTTATGATTTTATCTTTACCTGTGAAATATGAAACCCGTTTCGAGAAATGAGTCCATTTCCACTCGTCAAATCTACTACGATAAACGGGTCTTTCACGGCAGTTCAGAGAGAGGGGAATGGGGTATTGCTTGGCTTCCTTGAGTCTCGGGAGGCGGGAAGTCTGCACCCATAACCTGTTGATGTTATCCTCTACGTTTAATGTGAAACTTCATTGGATGATGATGGAAATATTTCTTTTCTATGCCGTCAGAAGAGAGAAGAAATGTGGCAGAGAGCTATCTCTCTCTCTCTCTCTCTCTCTCTCTCTCTCTCTCTCTCTCTCTCTCATTCGTTACCTTTTATTTCCTATTTTTTTCTCTTCGTTCTTTCAGATTTTGTTTACCTCTTTACGCTCGGTTCTCTCTGGTGTTTCCATTAAGTCTATAGATGCTATATAATCTAAAACTATATCTCTTGGTAAATCCGAAAAAAAAAGAAAGTTATGTTTAATATTTAAGCCGAATATTCAAGGTGGCTGGTGGGTCTCATTTGTCGCTATGTCTGGTGCACACTGGCTTTAACTGTGGAAGCTATGAAGCTAAAACGCAACACATTCTTCTCTACCACGTACTACAGGAATACTTAAAACTTCCTCAAAAATTTCACCTCGTTCAGTTTCAGCACGTCAAAATCTGTCACAACTCGACGCGTATCTTTCAAAGAGGGTTGAGCTAATTATGGTGGTTTTTACTGATAGTTAATTCCCATGATGAGGTTGACATGGACAAGTTATGCTGAACTGTTTAGCGAGGAATTAACAGCTTTACTGGATTTAAGCTCTGGTAGTCATTAGGGTAAACCATCTCAAAGAGATTTAAACCAACGAGCTTAAGAGGATAAACCTTCATGTGGAAACAGAAGGATTATCTTTTTCAATATAGCAAACGAATACTCAGCCATAAATAATTACTAGGTCAAGGGACGATGACGCGTTCTAGAATTGTCTTCAACACTCAAGATATCGCTAAAGTTCTGGACATTCCTTCTCAGCTGGATGGCAAGAAGAACCTCATTCTAAGAACGGTCAGTTATGAGATACTCGATTACAAAGAGTGAGGGGAAAATACCACTGGGAAAGTCATCCTTTTCTAATTCTTTTCCATTAACGATCAGGAATAAAAGAAATTGTGGAATTTAGGGATTGGCTCGAGGGAAATTGGAGAAATATATTCCTGCAAAGGACGAAGATGAATAGCTGGATCTAAGGTTGCGTTGCGAACAAACATGGTGTAAAGGATATTTGTCCCCTTGAATATATCTCTCGTGGTGAGGTAAGGAGGTGTAAAGTGTGGAGTGACGTCTATGGCCTGGAGCTTATCTAGAGGTGGTAAGCAAAGGTTGTGGTGTGTTTTGTTCGTCTCGTCGCTATGATAAATACCATGCGTGTGTGTGTGTGTGTGTGTGTGTGTGTGTGTGTGTGTAAGGGTTATCTTTCAGTTGTCTGTGCGTTGCGTGTTTGTGCACTTCATCTTTTGAGCACGATGGTTGTTGAACCAGCAGGGAAGGAAGGGGAGGTTTCCCTGTACAAGAAAAGAGTGGGAGATAAATTGTTCCATTCCAAGGATAATAGTTCCCATTACCTTTTTTTTTTTTCTCCAGCCTTAGGGAGAAGAAAGGAAGTCCATCCCCAGGTCTACCAAGAGGTTAAAGGTCCATACCAAATAATGTTGAAATAAAAAGTAACAATGTGTGAGAAAGAGTTTAGATATTGTGAAAAAAAACTATGTCAAAGATTAAGAAGTAAGCACTTGTCAGTGTACTCGTATGTTGCCAAAGGTGGTAGGAACAGAAAGGTATTGGCTAGAATAGAATACCTTTTGGTAGTACGTGTTACGAGAAACGCTTCCTCTTTCTCTACTGTTTCCCTTGCGTAGGTGACGTCGAGTTAGATTCTACTCAAAGGAATATTGTCGTGTGATAATGGATCGCTGTGTACGTCTATCTCTCTTAGATTTATTTACGTAAAATGAAAACACATTTTCCTTACTGTCTGCCATTTCATTTTGGCTCGAGCTGTGTGGAATATTTAGTAGATAAGTCTTGCCATTATTTAATCACGTGGCAATATTCATATGCTTGTTTCTTAACCCCAACACCTAGATTAACTTCAAACCTGTGGTATCCCTTGGCAAGCACTGCAATCCGAGTGAAAACAGAATCCCTTGAACAATGGTTTGTTTGCCATACTGTATGAGTTCGTGTTTACTAAGGGGCGTCATGAGTTCTCATTTGCATCCGACTGTTTGCGCCATGATATGCCCTTTCATCCTACCCAGACTGGCTGAGGTGCGGCAGGGGAAGATAAGGAGAAAATTACTGCCCTCCTGAGCCAGGTACTAGTGCAGATAAAACGAGCGTAACCTTAGTTTGAACTATGGGGATAAACCTGTTGATGATATGCATAAATTTCTGAACGCTTGAATTTTCGCATTTCTGAACCATTTCCTGAACTGGAGGACCGGATGAAATTGACAAGCTTACCCCTATTGCCTCCCACTTCAGCAACTTCTACTCGCAGATCCCTCCCATCCCCATTAGATATAAAACTGGCAAAACGCACACACACTGAAACGACCCGACAAGCGCTAAAACAGCCACCCTCTCAACTCAGTTCTAAACTCCAGCCCAACAGACATACACATAAATGAAGCCACATTCCCCAGGCATACACATCTACACTCTGGACATCACTCATCCTCACGATACTGCAAACACCGCTTCAACATACCCCAATACTCATTCCCACGTTGAATTACCGCTGCGAAGACACCGAAAACTACTACTCATTTTGCCTTGCAATCTGTGCACATAGACGCATACTCAAAATCGCTACTTTTTATGACCTGCGGTCATAAAGAGGCTTATAAAGATAGAAGGGGCTCTTGGGGCAGTTAGTAAGCATATATATTACATCTTGTCTTACCTTCCTTCCCTAGGAGTCCCTTCTATCTCTCATGAAGTACCCGCAGGGTTCAGGAAGTCGGCCACGTCCACCGGGCGTCAAGGAGTGCGATGATAAGTGTATGTTTGTGTGAAGTAAACGCAGGACAGTTCAGGAGTAAGTGTTCAATGTCTTCAGAATGGAAGTAGCATGCTGGGCATGAGGGGACTGTGATATGTAGAAGCCGTATGTGTAACGTTGTACAAATGGTTGGGGTCCAGAGTGCAGGCAGACTTGTATATGTCTGGGGAGTGTGGTCTCGGATGCGTGTATGACTAGGATGGTTGTTTATAGGACTGTGCTGGGAAGGCCATTTCGGGGTGTGCTCATTTTGCCAGCATAATTTTGTGGGGCGAGGGATATCTGTGAGTATGAGTTGAAGTGTAAAGAAGTAAAATTTTCACTTCTACTTGGGGTTCGGTGGTTAGATATAAGAGTGGTTTGGACCTAAAAGTTTCTGCGAATATTTTTCAAGAGGGAGTTTTGCTGAAAGTTATTGGGGTCTTCATGCATAAATGCGTCCACGATAAAGAGAGTGGACGATCGGGTCTCCGTCCCTTTGCAAACTGCACGAGTGACGACGATTCCCGACTCTCTAACGAGTAACCTCCCTTTCCACCGGACGATAGCTTGGCACTGTCTTCCCTTAGAATTATACACATCATATATAATGAACCCGATATCGAATCAGCATTTCTGTCTATTATCATCATCTTACTACCACAGTTTATTGTAAAACAAACAACTGGAAACGGTAACTGATTGGATAATCGGATGGTAATTGGCAGTGGCTTGAGAAACCTAATTATATATAAACCCTGCCAGGCTTCATTATAACATAGCATACAGGCAAGCCTCATTATGCAGTGTAAGCACGTGCACCTTGATAACATTATCTCGAACGCTGGGCGCTGAGTAGCTGCCAGTCAGTAGTCAAGGGGAAATTTAAGGGTTGTTATTGGCATACCTAACCACACGTTGGCGTGACGTTAATTGGATTCGTAACGTCAGGTAACCCATTCCTGACTAATGGTGCCGAGTTCTAAAGTATGTAAGTTTTCATTTCTTGTCGCGAGACATAACAGGGGTAAAGAATTGTTAAAATCATTACAGGTTCGTTTTACAGAGAGTTCATGTCAAAAGGCTCTTCTTAAGCAGCTGTGGTATTCTTATTTCTTTTTTATTTCATGTACATCTATTCTACTTGCTAATAATCTACACAAGCAGGGAATTTAGCAGCGAGATACTTTCAGCATGGATGTTTCCAAATATTATCATCCCTACACACGCAGAAAAATGAGATGCGATTTTTTTTTTTGTCATGTTCTCTTCAGTTCCTTTCATGTTCTCTTCATTCTTTTTTTTATCTATATATTTTCATTAACATATAAATATGTATTCATATTTTCTTTTCATAAACAGACCGACGAGGAACCATTCAGGCGTTTATCCTGGTTCTTACATCCACCTTCTTCAGGCATCCATGATAATTATATTAAAACATATGCTCTCACTACGTATATATGACCCATGTCTCACTTGCACTATTCACTTCACATATTGATATTGAAAGACGCAGGGTCTCTTGATACCTCAACACATTTATGCCTGATAATTTGTATCGACATCTATGTTTATATTCATATCTATATCTCTAACTTCTTTCCTGTTTCTACCTAATCTCAAAATCAAATAAATTTTCTTCAATCTAAACAAATCTTCCCCTTATTCACACTCTAAAAAAAGAAAAAAATGCAGCTTGAAGAGTTTTGAAATATATTAACACTACACCAAGATGTATGAAAGACCACAAATTCGTTGCAAAAGGAAAGGAAAAAAAGGCTCTGTATATCAATACTCATTGAAACATTACCCATTTCAATGCTGTGAATATTCCTTGAGATTTATCTTTCCCGCTGCCACCATGAAAACAGTATAATGTACAAGAATATAAAGATCAAAAAACATAGCTTTTTTCATTTTATGTGTCAGTCTATTGCTAGCCATTCTACCATCAAGAATATTCACTGAATCATTATTTCACTTCAGCCTAACCTAACCTCCCTTGGGTAGAGAGATACCTAGCTGGTCCATCGATCGTGGCAGGGTCGTGCGTGGTGCTCCTGTTGTGTGAGTTATGTACCTCCAGGAAGGTTGTGTGTGGCGTACGCAGTTTCACACCCTAGGGGCACCAACCACTCACTCGCTCCTCGGCGATGATTGAAGTAAATCATTATTTGTGATGAGCGCATATTTCTCTCCCTACCTCCATTTTTCTCACTCGCTCTTTGCCGTGGTAGTACCAGTGTAATATAGAAAAACACCATTAATTCACTACTAGCCACATGCATCAAGATTATTAGCCAGAACCACCTCAGGATTGCCTGAACATATGTTAAGTTCTCAGCCTTACGTCTGAACTGGACTGAGTCAACCATGAATTGGACTAAGTCAGCCGTGTCTTAGGACGAAGAGAAGCACTGATCTTGGCAACTCACTTGCGGCATATTACTATAATTTCACCATCGGATATAATAGATAATCGATGGTAATCGGTGAGGTATGATATATTGTACTTGATCATAATTATACTAGAAACATATAAGAGAAAAATACATCAGTCGCGTACTCAGTCCCTCAGGAACATGTGCATTAGTATCATTACTTACATGTGAAAGTTGCTTCCTCGGTTCGGATCCCGGTTGTCAATTAGATCATTTCTAAGATACGTCAATCCAGCAACAGGGGTTATAGTATAACCACAGGTGTTCATATGCGGTCTTATATATATATGTAACTTATGCCAGAATCAAAATATATATCTTGTACCTCAGATTCACCTTGATACATGTCCAGGTATATCTATGCCATGGTATATATTCCTAATTATAAATTCCTCTCATTTCGGCAGAAAAGATATATTCATAGCATATTTTCGGTGAAGTGACAAAGATATGGCATAAATCTTGATGATACTGTAAAGTACTGTATCCAACCTTGCCTCCTTCTGTACCACAAACAAAGACAGAGCTTAGCGACTGTGCCTCCTCACCACTCTGGACCACTATGTAAACACCCTCCGCCACCTTGTATGCTGAGCAAACACTGTATGTACCGAAAAGAGAGGTAATTGCATTGGAGTTGTAGATTTACACTTGTGTTACGAGACTAAGGTTAATTTCGCCTTTTAGTGTAATATAGATAGTCAAGAGTCAGCTGAAATGAAGAAGAAGAAGAAGAAGAGGAGGAAGAGAGAAAGAAGAAGAGAGCAGACTTCATAACTGAAAAATTCTTTGACACTCTAGTTGAAAAAAGTTTGATGCAGAGAAGCAATGAACGAGTCTGCATTATAAAGGGTTGGGTGGAAGTACTCAAGAGCAAGAAGCTGCTAGAAATTTGTCCTGCAGCCGCTCAGCTCATAAGGGAAGGAGGTAAACTGCAAATGAGTTTTCTCGCACTTGACAAGAACAACTTCATTAATTCACGTAAATGAATCTCTGGCGTGTGGGAGAGATTTATTGAACACATTAGAGAGGCAGCCTTGTCAGGGAACACAGCGGCCCACGCTAAACTGCCCACCACGCCAGATTTATTCCCAGGATTTACTCATTACGTCTCGAGTGTGTGTGTGTGTGTGTGTGTGTGTGTGTGTGTGATTACTGCACTGGGAGGGAGTTCTGCACAGTTCATGGTCCCCATTTCTTGGACTCTCTCTTTTCACATTTCTGCATGTTGTCCACATTCAGAACTTAAATACTATATCCTTGTATTTTTCGAAGAACTATCCACTGTCTACGTCATTATGCAGGCCAAAAAAAAACTTTGAAGGTTGTGATCAGGTCAACATTTGCTGTATTTTCTTCCATTATGGACAAATCTAAGGCCTCGAAATCTTTCTCTGTAACTCATCTCTCTTGATTCTGGTATCATTTCTGTTGCCTACCTCTGGACCATCTCTATCAGTTCTTCCGGTTTCTTTAAGCACGATGACCGAACCTGAGAAGTGTGTTCTAGCTTCGGCTCAGTTTAGGTGGAAAACAGCTTTCTGAATATTTCCTCATCCATGCACGTGAATGGAGGTCTAGCGTTTGCTTGCGGCCATTTCGTTTCGTTTGCTATGATCCTAAGGTTATATCACATCTCTTTCTACGTCCTCATTTACCACATAATCAAATTCAGACAGGTTAATTTTTTTCCAACTGATGTATCATACATGATAGCCTCAATGTCCATGCCCTTTTGTGCGAAGATAAGATCGAGCAATGATGATATATCAGCCACTCTGATACTAATGTATTTCACGACATGCTGGTACAACATTTTCCTGTGTATACTCCAAGAACTTGTGTCTCCATAACTCCCAGTCTCCATGACAGTCCAGTTATCCTTAGCCTGTCTCTTTATAATGAAACACCTCACTTAAAGACAGGAATGGATTGCAAAGAACCAATCACCACGTTTGTCAACGCTTGACAGCCCAACTGTCACGCCACTTCCTCCCACACCTCTTGGGGGATTCTCGCCTATTCTTGTTGAAACGTTTAGATGGGAAGAGGGATGATCTCTCTCTCTCTCTCTCTCTCTCTCTCTCTCTCTCTCTAATACAACTTGCCTCATTCGCCCTGTGGGCCTCTGAGTAACAGAAGGGTCTGCATGGTTTTTCCACAGATCATTATTATTAGTATTATCACTATCATCATTATCTATCATTATTACTACTATCATTGTTATTATTATCAATATCATTATTGTTATCATTATTATCACTAATTGATATCATAATTGTTATTATCATCATTATCATTGTTTTTGTTATTATCATTACTATAGTTATTATTATTATTATTATTATCGTTGCTGCTATGATAAACAAATCATTTCCCATATCATGATGTTAATCAATGTTAACGAAAAAAAACACGCATTTTGGCTCGTAGAAAAAAAAAATTGCATGCATTTCACGACCAGCAAAATCAACGTCATGTCTACCAAACTGATGAACCTGCAGGCAGTCAACTTGTGTGCGGACATACTCCAGGAGAATTGCTTACAACTCGATATGAAAATAACATTTGCATCCCGCTGGAAACAGATGAATTTCTTTTCTTAATTCAGCACGAGTTATGAAAATCCCCAGAGCCCCCGAAGATTTAATTTTCCAGAAGATATGACTTCTGGAGAGATATCAATGACGCTTCAACGAGGGTCCACGTCAGGCTATCTGACTGAGATCCAGCAAACTACACCATTCTCATGGCTGGGTCGTTACCATGTGTGTACATGTATGTACGGATCATATATATATATATATACCTGAGAGTGGATAAGGTGGCGGATAGAACCATGGAAGCTGAAATTAGCCAGAGGCGTATTGGGGAGTAAAAAGAGGTCACTCTGTGAGGCTAAAGATTGGAATGTTTGATGGTATACTAATCCCAATGGTATGGTATGGATGCGAAGCGTGGACTCTGAATCATAAAGCTCGGAAGAGGGTGTGGATGCGTTGGAAATATAATGCTTGAGGACAATTTGTGATGTGAGGAGAACGAGGTAGTAAGAACAGTACATCTGAGAGAGCTGAAGAGGAGTTTCTGAAATGGTTTGGACAAATGGAGTGGATGAACGAGCAAGTCAAAGAGATGGGAGATGCCGGAATGGAAATGGGAAACAAAAACACATTTCTTATCTACATTCTCATATATTTCCAGTCTTGAGGTACCTTATATTCTTTCAGAGACCACTTAAATGAGGTTGTCATGGTGTGACGACTTTAGGTGTGATAGCGTCACACGTCTGGCAGTCGTGTTGAAGCGTCCCCCGCCACTGGAGGTGTGGCAGCGTCCCTTGCCTGGCAGCGATGCTCAACACTGTCATTAACTGGGATGATTCTCGGCCTCCTGCTGTCTATTACTCTTTGCTCACCCAGAGTTAGATGAATGGAAGGGATATGGTGGACAAACCTGCCCTCAAGGAAGCACTAGTGGCTGACATGACCCCTGTTCCAAGTAGGTCTTCTACCTCACTTGAACGTGAGAGAGACAAGTGAGGTTTCTTGGTGAAGACTGGCCCTCACAGCTCTCACAGTTTGGGTAGATGTTATCCAGCATGACAAGAGAGACGAGGGTAAATACTGTGTGCACGAGAGTGTGTTTTCCTGTATATATATATATATATATATATATATATATATATATATATATATATATATATATATATACGTAAGCGGCTCGCTTGTGCTGAACGTGGCATGTTTTAGTCTAAAAATGCATCTCTTTTGTTGAATTTACGGATATTGTTTGTTGATAATGATCAAGCCACAACCATTAGTCATCTATTACACATATGTTGTTGCTGGTCAGGATAGCGTAGCTAATGGCGTGGATGAAGCAACATCAGCCGCGTTTGGTAAAGCATTTTAAAGGAAAACATATATACTGAAGAGCAGTAGAGTATGGCAACTTGGAGCTACACTAAAACCATTAAATGCACACTCTCAGGATTTATGAATGCAGATCTGTAAAAGTCCTGACATATTGCTTTCCCCGGACTTATATATTTTAAGCAGGTATGTATATATAGCAGGTAGGAGGGAGGGAGATAGAGAGAGAGAGAGAGAGAGAGAGAGAGAGAGAGAGAGAGAGAGAGAGAGAGAGAGAGAATTAGGACATGACTACTCCATAACACCCGGAATGCATTTCGGAAGAGATGTCAACAGGATCACACGTCTGGCAAAGGTGAGATGCAGCAGCGTCACACAGCTGGCAGGAGGCGTAACATCATCAAACGTCTGGCAGTGGTGCAGCCATCGTCACGCTTATGGCAGGAGTGCAGTAGCGTCCCACGTCTGGCAGGGGTGTAAGAGCATCACACGTCTGGCAGTTGTTTGAAGTTGTCATCAATGCAGATGATCTTCTCCCACCTTCCGCACGCCTATTACTCCTGGCTCGCCCAGTAAATGACAGGTTGCGATGGGAAATGCTGTCGTGAGGGAGGTACCGAAGGCTGACATTACTGGCCTGAAGCGTGCTGCAGGTGGGTCCTTCACACGTTAAGTAAACCTTGGGGTTAGAACTGCAGTTTGTTCATGAATGGTGATCACTGGTCGTGCGCATTCAGTGTGGCTGAGAGTGCGTCAGGCACGGAGTCGTGTGTGTGTGTGTGCAATTTAATGAATGGTGAAATCAGAAGTTATGATTTCGTTAAGGCGTTCTCGAAACAGGGAATATATTTATATATATAGCGAGTAATAAGTTCAAACCGTGTTGAAGGCATGGAATTAACGCTACGAAAAATACGGTGCATAGGATCCAGTATCTACTCTGTCTGAATATGTGGGTGACACAGATTAAGCCTTCGAGGAAGTTAATGTTGTATGTATCACAACTGTCGTAGAATTTCACACTGTTTTTCTGAATATGGATCAACCCGAGTGCCATGATTTTATCTTTAGTCCTTCTCCGCTACCATTTTTTTTTCTTTTTTCTAAATTCTTACTCAGGGGAACATCATCACGGATGGATTAGCAGTCCTTTCAACATTTAAGGTATATGTAGTTAAGTTCTTGCTAATCCAATACCCAAAGAAAACTTTACTTGGTCTTTCATTGTATCTACACATCCGTCTTTTTCTATAACGTACAGGCAACATATCCACTTGGTACTCTCAGCTATATGTACTTAACCGTTAACTTCCGAAGAAAAAGACTTAATAATGACAAGAAATAAGGAACACAAAGGTACTGATGAACATAGAAGCATAGGGCGCACTGACATCTAAAGGAGTCATCGTTCGATACCTTGCTTTTAAACCTGATACTGACCAAGCTAAACCTGTTCCCGATAGACTTATTTACAGTAAGGCAGATGAAGTATTGATTAGATTCCCATATAATGATTCGGACTTACCAAGCCAGAGTGTCCTATCATGACGTCTTTTTTGATCTGATCGGCAAGTATTCGTGCTAGTACTAAGATTTAAGGAGGAGACTGAAAGTAGAAGTGTATTAACTTTACATCAAGAACAATTAATTATCTTCCTTTTTTTCTGATGATTTCAGTGAGTCTTTTTCAATTCTTAGGGTAAACTGAATTGGAAGTACGTTTCTAATAAAGGTAGTATTTCAAAGTAAATTCTCTTCCTTATCATTTACTGTAAACACAGATTACAATTCTATATTTCTTACGATTCGGATCAGAAATTTTTTTGCGTTTGTTTTTATATCTAGTTCTGGCAATCCTTTCTGCAGTGCGTGCAGATAACAATGCTCGTGCCTGCAGGTAATGCAGTAATGGCCTTCCCACACCTTCCTGCTGCGATGCTCCTGTCTTATTCAGCTCCTGTTAACGCAAATTCGCTGCTCTTACTCTCAGAATCCTTCTAGTCCTAAGATGCAGAAACACGCACACACACACACGCACACACACATATACACACAGACATCCAGTTAAACATAAACACAAAACCATTCAGTATACATATGGCCACAAACAGTCACATTTGCAGAAATATATATTCACCCTTTATTTTTTCACAGGCACATACTCACACATGAATATACTCAAACGTTCATGGGCACATGAACATACACAATGAAGTCTGATATTCGTGTTTACCCTTTCAACTATCGGCGCCAGAATCTGCAAGGGGGAACTGCCCCAGGGAAACTAATTGAAGTAAAAACACTGCTTTAAAGGGAAATATTTCTGGTGACATCTGCCTCCATCACTCCAGATCACCGGACAGCTGTGTAGGGCTATGTAAGAGGTCCCATCTCTCGTGTAGGGAGGGTCTGTAACAGGTTGCACGCGCAGAGAAAAAGAAAAGAAAGAGAGAGAGAGAGAGAGAGAGAGAGAGAGAGAGAGAGAGAGAGAGAGAGAGAGAGAGAGAGACTTCCAAGTTTGCAAATGGTAAAGAGGTCACAGTGTATGTTTACAGTATCATTTGCCTCTCGTTAGTTAAAGAGTCGGAGATTATTCAGGTCAAAGTTCCGGAGTTCCTAGCGGTCATCGTAGATTTCCTGGTGCGTTACGTACCTAGTCCAGAAAGCCGTACATCCCACTGTTATATGAGGAAAGTGGAAAGTTAAGAGACTGGTGTAAAAGATAAGGGTCACGTAGACACACTGTAGCAGGCGCCAGTGTTCGACTAGGCTGCAGATGAAAACTCAGAGGTCTCGCACTTGGTGTCTCAAGAGATCAAAGGTTAAGTGGCACTCAGAATCCATGATGTTGGTTCAGAGCAAGTTGAAGGTCACACACTTGCTGACGAGGTCAAGCATTACGTAGTCGGTAGTGCGGAGGTGAAAGGTCATACGAAATGGATTGAGAGATACGTGTGTCTTTGGAATTTTGAAAGGATTCCTCATAAGCCATTCTGAATACTGGATACAAACAAGAAGATTTCTGTTCTCGTCTCTGTCTGATACAGATGTTTCCCTGAAACACAGCAAGGCGCTTAGTACAGAATCTTCTGAAAGCACCTCTTTGCCCCAGACTACTCAACCCTCGCATTCTCATTAACAATCTAACTATGCACGTAGTCTATATTGTACGTTAGTTACGCAAGGACAAACATCCTGAGATTGATAGACATATAGACTGGTATATAGAGTAAGGGCTCATTCATCTTTTAGCTAGACAAAAGGTAATCCCAATGATAGACTGACCAAAGTCTCCACCCTCAGTATTTCGGGAAACCATGGAGACGCCGGGACGCTAATGCCTTGGTCACAATAGCATGAAAGCGGGTCGTGTGAGGCCACAGTGACCTACCCCCTGGACTTCTCCACCGTCCGCTACACTTACGTAAGCTGACGAACCTGCAACGACCTTGTCCAATCTCGTCTTATTCTCCCTTTCCAGTCCTGATTCTTCCCGGACTTTTATTGTGCTCAGTGGCGTCAAGCTCTCCCGAGGGAAGGATTAGTCTTCACTTTGCTGCACCCGAGTGGTGAAAAATAAGATCAAAAAGATATAGCGTCACCCATTCAGCTCTTCTCTCGGTGCTGACTTCTCCATTGCATATATAATATATATATATATATATATATATATATATATACAGAGAGAGAGAAAGAGAGAGAATTTCTTTAATCATAGTAACTTTCTATGTTGATGATCGGAAGCATCATTTTCATGAACAATATCCAAACATTGGACGGAGAAAGAAATTCCTCCAGGGTCTCATATGCTCAACAAAAATACACCGTGTGCCGTCGGCATTGTGAGGCGAACATATTTTGCCATATAATTGTGTGTGTGTGTGAGGCAGTACTAGAGACACAGCCCGCCTACCTACTTACTTCGCTGCTCATACGTCAAGTACAGACACTAGCGTGGCAGTTTGATGCCATAAACTTTTTCCATCCGTGACTTCATGTGTCGTAAAGGCGGAGGAAATTAACTAATATCCTGCTTTTCTGGGCCTGTCCACCAGGGAAGCTCTCAGTGACATGACAGTGTGTCCTGAGATTCTCTGAACCAGTCTAGCAAGGGGAACGTGTTGGTCTCTCCTACGATTCTCATGGCAGAAGCGAAAAGCTATTTATTCCACCCACAGCTTTAAACGTAATTTTTTTTTTTTTTTGGCGTTGGAATGCTCACTGCAGACTATCTATAATTCTCGTTACTGGCGCAGTTTATTCACGAGTAATTTTGTTTTCGTCACTCACAAGTACTTAGGACGATATTTTGCCATAAAAAGTAGGGCTAACTTGTACCGCTCGACGCAGGAAGATATAGAGTTGTGAAGAACGAATCGTGCGAGTTACATGTTGTCAAGGGTTATGTGTGAGATGGAGAGATTGTAGATTAGCGGAACGAGAGACAGCATTTCACCTGCGGATGAAGCAGGAAGAGAAGACAGTTGCCTGTGTCAAATAAATGTTTTTTGACGGCCACTTTCTGTGTGTATGTGTGTGAAGCATATTTATATCAGTGAGACATCGATGGTGTTTGAATACTTAAAGTGTCAATGCAAGATACCTTTACCAAATGCATCTAAACATAATTAGGAGGATAATGTCTAGAATTACTGATTCTCAAGACTGATAAACTAAATCACACACACACAGACTAAATGTTTCTATATCTATTATATATCAGAGCGAGGAAAATGCATACAGAACCTGTCGCTATTTCTCTTAATCGGATTTCGAGTCATGTAGTGTTCTATACGCGCCTGGTGTGGGATTTGGTACCACCTGAAAACACTATCACATTTTAGGATTTTCTGGCTACCCACCCAGAGCTGCAAACACATTTATTTAGTTTTCTCTCATAAGATCTTGGCTATGTTGTTTTTGCTTATTCAACCCACAGGCAAATTTTGTCTACAAGCTGTTCTAAACGTATATAAGAATCATTCTGCTTCAATTGTTTGGAAAATGCCTTCTGCATCATAAAATCTACAGGTGGTAAATATTCTCAAGCCCTTTTTTTTTTCTCTTCCTGTCAAAGTCGGTGTCTGTGAATTTCTGTATTTCATCTGCCGTAGCTTTTATCGCCTCCTGCGTGTGTGCTGAGAAAGTGAAGAGCCTTGCAAATCACAGCAATCATACCAGACTGTGAGAAGATTTACCTCAGGTATTCGTGTGTGAGTTTACTTGAGTTGGTCATCTGTAATCTGTGCTTCCATGTGCCCCGATGTACTGTCTCCGACAGATAATTTCTTCATAGACCATCAGGTCTTGTGGTATTTGTCCTTCCTATGTGCTCCTTTATACTGTCCTCCAAAACATAACTTCGTTACAGACCATCAAATCTTGTGCTATCTGTCCTTCTCGTGTGTTCCCATACATTACACTCCATCAGATGGTTTCGACATTACCCCATTAAGCTTTATCGGTATCTGTCCTCAAAAAGTTACTTCCTATATATTGTCTTACATCGGATAACCTCGTCATAAACCATTTGGTCTTATGTTATCTGTCCTTCCCATATACTGTCCTCTACCAGATATCCTCGTCATAGACCATTAGGTCTTCTGTTATCTGTCTCGCACACCTACTGCTATAAACTCCCTCAGCCAAGCCATCTTCGCTAGTCCTCTCATACATGAACTCCGGCTGTTATTTCTTCTTGCGTCAACAGACTCCCAGCTTACTCTCTGCCTGTCATATGCCACAAGCTCAAAAAGAAGAAAAAATAAACGTTCATATAAGGGCAGGACAACAGGAGCTTCTTACAAGACTTTGAGAGGGAGAAAAAGAGAGAGAGATAGAGAGAGAGTTAAGGTTACAATTTCTTTACTGTTATGTGACGACGCTGGCGTGTACACACGGCTGTGATGTGACTACACATTGTGATGACTACCAGAGGGACGGGGGGTAGGGGCAAAACGAGGGAGAAGAGGGAAAGAAATGAGAAACGGAGACGTTTATCAAAACATCCCTAGATTTTGATGTTCTCAGCAGGTGACGCAGAAGACACATGAAGAATCAATTACACTTTTAGATTTCTGACTGTGTGTGTGTGTGAGTGTGTGTGTGTGTGTGTGTGTGTGTGTGTGTGTGTGTGTGTGTGTGTGTGCGTGTGTGTGTGTGTGTGTGTGTGTG
>JAYMFT010368151.1:0-22002 GCA_038088735.1 Panulirus argus
TCCCCCTCCCCCCCAACTGTTAGGAAGTAACCCACATATTTTAGAGGATTCTCCCAGAGACAGCTAGAGGACAGAAGGAGAGCTAGAGGAGAGATAGACAGTGTGGCTGATCAGGCGCCATCACACACCGCGCCACAGCACGCAGTCGGCCGCCTGGGGCCTCCTCCCATACTCTCTTATTGTTAATAATTGAGAGTTTAATTGGTTGTTAGGTTGGGTTGGTCCCTTGGCAGTCCTCTCACCCTCAACCTCCCCCCTCTCGTGGTCTGGTGTGACAGCAGTCTCGTTGGTGGAATTACTTCATGACCTGACAGGTCATAGCTTCCACTACGGCCACAAGTTCACACCCAGACATGGCGTGACCTGTAAACCTGGGGATGGTTGTGACCAGACCTGACCTGACCAGAGATGTGGAAGTCTTGAAGCGAAGTCTTCCATGTCTAACACTGATCTGACCAGGGACCTTGAGGGGATGGGATCATGTCAACTAGACCAGTGGCTGGGATCGGGCCAGCCAGACTCATCACCAGGGAAGCAGACAGTGTGTGGCCACAGGTATGCCGTAGATTTATGTAGATACAGAGACCACACTGACCCAAGGTCTGAGCAAGGTGGTCTTGCCTTAACGGTAATTACAATAAATCGATTTCCCTTCAAAGCAGAAGAAAAGGATGGGAAAGCAAAGGCTCTCTCCCCACCCTTCGCTCCCTCCAAGAACTCGCCGGAAGGAAAGTAGAAAAAAAAAATACCCTGCAGGACTAATATGCTTGAAGGATTTTTTTTTTCCTTTTGTGTAGGGAAGTCACAAGGTACAGTGAATATGAATATGCCATGCATCCCATCACTAACGGCAAGCAAGCTTCCCTTCACTTTATGTCATAAAGATAAACTTGAGCTCCAGCCCCTCGATTTACCATGTCATTATTTTTCCTGATGTTGAAGAATGATGCAATAATTCGTATTCTCTCAAAGCAGGTGACACGGGTTGATCAATGTTGGTATGTTGCCGCAACAGGGCCAGGGAGGGATCAGTGGTTGAGAAGGTAGCATGATATACCAATGCGTTATGATAACTGATTAAATGAATTATTCAGTACTGGATGGTGTTGCCCTTAACAGTATTTTCTGGGAGCTTTTTTTTTTATGTTGAAGGCTCCAGTCACGGACAAAAGTCCACATCAAGGCCGGACCCTAATTAAAATATAGAGTTAAGAAGCGGAAAAAAAGACAGGGAAAGTATTTACGAATTTTTGAGGAAGTGAAAGACCTGTCTCTTCAAATGAGCCAGGTCATAGTTATTTGGAAAAAACATGAGAAGGTAGAGAGTTCCAAAGCTTCGACGTGTTGGGAAAGAAGCAGTTATCAAAACGGCACACCCTTGAGTTGCCGATGGTCACACAATAATCATGTGACGCAACAGCTTGCCGAGTATTCCGTCTTATAACTTTCCACTCGTGACACAGTACCATCCCCGGGAGGGGGCGTCACACGACACGGTAGCACACTGGGGATTCGCTAGTCTTGCCTGGAGGACGCTTGGGATGTATGTTCTTCGCATATTTCTCTTCGCCTTCTACAGCTCTTCCTCTGACTTCCTTAGTCAGATTAACCTATATTTTACGATAATTAATTGCTATTTAACCGACGATTAACTCCTGATGAAATTACGACAAAGTTTTGGATTTTTCCCTCGCTTGTCCACGATATTCTTTGCAAAGTTCCTCTCCTCCTGTCTTGCTCCGCTGTGCTCATACCTTCCTCTCGCTCACCTTCCAGAAGCTGCTTGGCTGTGGCGCCGCCTCTCTCGCTTCCATGTTTCATTCATGAAGTATTTTGCATTTTTACCTCTTTTTTCTTAAACCACATCATTTTTAAACGTCTCTATTTGCAGTTGTAACTCTACTGTATATTCATAGAATCTACCACAATAATGACCTCTCTATTTTCCTAACTAGTGTTGTCAAAAAGGTTATGGAGCTTTTTAACAATAATGACTCCTCTTAAAGTGTGGTTTCCTCTCTGATCTTGTGTCCTTACAAACCACGTTGTCAAAATCAAGCATTACGTGCTCGTAACAAGGGTATACCCAAGTCATGTCTGTCGGGTTTGCTATACAGATATTTTTTCATCTTTCTTTCATACTTGATCGCAGTTTCCTGCTTTAGAGAGGTAATGCCAGGAACAGACGAAGATCAGACACCCTAGTCTGAGCCTTCGAGGAGGATGAGCACTCCTTGCTTGGCTCCTACTTCCGTTTCCTATGTTAGCGAGATAGCGCCAGGAACAGATGAAGAAAGGCCGCATTCGCTTACGTCCATTCTCTAGCTGTAGGGTGTAATGCATCGAAACCAGTCCTCTGTCCACAAGCAGGCCCCGATAGACCTTTCCGTAGTTTCCCCTGGCTGCATCACATGACCTGGTTTAGTCCATGGACATCGTCACCCCCTGTATACACCACATCGTTCCAATTCACTCTACCCAGCGCACGCCTTTCACACTCCTGCATGCTTAGGCCTGTAGGACTCTAAATATGTTCGCTCCATCCTTCCATCTGCAGTATGGTCTGCACCCTTCTGACACGTATATCCTCTTGGTCAACCAATCCTTACTTAATCTCTACATATTTCCAAACCATATCTACACACACTTTTCAGCTCTCCCAACCATACTTGTCTTATTACCACGCCTCTCTCGTATCCAGTCGTATGTTACTCGATCACCCCACCTCACACCACACATTAGTCTCAAACATTCCATTTCCAACGCATCCTCTTCCATACATTCTCTCTCTCTCTCTCTCTCTCTCTCTCACACACACACACATACTTGTCTGTGTGGTAGGTATTCTCTGTGTAACGCAGGATAATCGCCTAGTGCCGCCTTCTGACGTTATATTTGGTCATGCGTTGTGTGTTCTCTCCTGCCTCGTCTTCCCACGCCTCTCTCTCGATCTCCTGACCTTTGGGATCAGATCCCGAACCATCTCTGGGAATCTGTTTCCATCCGCTCTTGCTTCACCTCCGGCCATTACAACTGCACTCGCTCTTATTTATAGCAAACGGTATACATATCTACGCTTTTGTTTTTCTGTTGCTAAATTATGCCTTACTTTTGCACACGCGTACACACACACACACACGTATATATATACAATGTGTTGCAAAATTCGTGTAAGCTCCAAGTTATGACAGTATTGGAAGGCGGTGTTATTCTAGCGGTCTTGGTCTTTATTTAGACCTGATGAAACCCAACCCGGAAGGGTTAAGGCTTCCTCGTGGCCATGGCAACCAGCAGCAGCAGCAGGGCACGTGAGGCGTGGGACACGTGCCCTGCTGGGTGGGTGGGATACAGTGGTCACGAGACGCAGGCTGGGCGCCGTAGGACCCAGTAACATTCTCTCCACCCTAGTGTGGCGCTGTTTTGCGCCATACTCTGGCCATTCTTCACCACCACTCGCGAGCTCCGCCTCACCAGCCTCGCAATTTCCAATATGAATTTGACGTTATTTGTCCAGGTGTTAGCCCTTCCTACACCTCCCACACACGGCCACATTCTACGACTCCTCCAGCCTGGGCTACCTCTGATGTTTCAATTGCCTTCATAGCTTTAATCTTTGTGGCCAGCAATCTCTCTCCTTGTTCCAGCGGGAATGTTTCTTGATTCCTCGGTGCCATTTACACATTTTCTTTTTCCACTGAATGTCCTTTTGTTCTTTCCCATTTGTCATTCTTCACTTTACAGAGTTAGCTCCACTCTACGCCTACTGTATCATGCCATTTGTGTCTTCCCTCGTTCTACTTTCTTTCCCATGTTCGTGGAATCTGTTACGTCTAAACTTATTTGAGGGCTTTCTCTTTCAATTTTGTCATCAGCTTTCTTGAGTTACATCTACAATTGTTCTCTCTCTCTCTCTCTCTCCACACACACACAAACATAACCGTGAAGAGGCAAATGTACAATATATATATATATATATATATATATATATATGTGTGTGTGTGTGTATACATCTGGCCTGTGCAACCTGAAACACCTTTTCATTCTAGGCAATATCAGCGGGCACAGCAAAGCAGCGGTGGTCGGGTAATCCTCTTTACTGGAGATAATCTGGCAGCTCAGCCGCGTCACTCTTCACACCTAAGTTTGTTTACCGCAGGTAAACCCATCTGACGCAGGAAAATTCTAGATCTATTAATAAGTCCAAAATACGTTACCCTATCATTCACTTGCATCCTCTTCCTGATTCACTGACTCACCTGTCTCATCCACTCGTTCTTCATCTCGGCGATGCGTGTATACGTGTTGCCCATCATGGCGATGAGGAGGTTGATGAGCAGCAGGGCCACTATGGCCATAAAGATCATGAAGAGGACCTGTAGCGAGACAGACATATGTACGGTTCCTGATGCTTTAGGATTAGTCAAGGAAAGGTGAGGTTATAAGAAGTTCACAACCATGGTTGTGTAATGAATCATCTGTACAATAAGGTAAGAATTTCTACACTCTTGGTGACCCATCCCTTGAATTTACTCTGTCATTTTAAACTTTTGTATCTTGTCACCATTCCTAATATCATCTCTCGCTTTATTCCATTAACCCGCCACGTATTATTCTATAAGGATAATTGTTTACAACATTTCTAACAAGTTTCTTGTTTGATTTCATATGGCATCTGATTACTCTTTCTTTCGCATTTGTCGGAGAAATATTCATTTTGACATCATCAAACTAGTTTGGGAACTTAGTTATGATCAACTCGCACCTAACTCTTCCATGTGATGTTCCCTGGTAGACAGATATATGGCCTACGACCCCTCACCGTAGTTCGGCTCTTAATTTTTTATTTTTATTTTTTTGACCTAATGTAGGATGTGTACAATTTGCTGAATATTTCCTTATCGATGCATATGAACGTAATTCTAATCTGTGCCAGCAGACAGTTTGTTTCTTGTACAATTCTCCCAAAGTAGAGCTCTTGAGACGGGTAAAGTTTCTCATACGCAGGTTCCTGCAATACATATCATTCTTGGTAACTTTCGTATCGAGGATTTCTTTAATTGTGTCCCATCGTTTTGAATTGCGTCTGCTCGTGCTGAATTTCCTCGACTATGTATTAGACCAAATATTTAGAGGTTGTAAGGCGATGTAATCCTCCTCACTCCTTGCTTTCTTCATGGCCTTTGCATCATCTGTATTTGCTAGACCAATGATCAACTGGTTTACGATGACGGAGCAATAAGTAACACCTCGTAAGAATACTTCGAGATGATCATGCATTCTTCTCGCTCATTTTACGGACATTAATAGTGTGATGAATCATGCAAAGGTCCATCAAGAGATGCAAGGAATACAATCATTTGCTTTTTATTTCTGTTCATATTTTTTGTCTTTACGTGTCAAGGGTGAGGATGGGAAGCTCTTACATCATGTCACATGCATTCTGATTGTTTTTCAGCTTTAGAGCGACCCGCCTTGCGTGTTCTAAGAGACCCCAGATCACATTTAGGACTTTTGCTACTCTGTAGTGATTAAGGTGGATTACCCGCAGTTGATGGCTGAAATGCTCAGAACCACGTAAAACCAATGTATCTCCAGCTGATTACCCGTTGCTGGGACCGAGTAAATGATAGAGGCAAATCACATTGTAATAACGATGGTAATCCTCTTGCTAAAGTCAACAGAATGCGATCGTTAGCCCCATAGGAAAAGCAATGATATGGTCACCATCACAAGCAGAGTGTAACACACCTCCATCACCGTCACAAGGCGAATGTTACACTCCTACATCAACGTCAAACTTGCCAGTAATTGATGTGTGGCAAGAGGAACGTCTGATCCCAGGATGTATAGTTAGACCGGCAGAGGGCGCACGTTCCTCGGTCTTGTATCTTCGCCTGGTAAGTGAGCCGACTTCATCCTTCAAGTTTCTTCTCGGAATAAAATTTTGATTATCACTCGTTCCTCCGTCCATCACTGCCCACCGTGTAATAAACTCTAAGGTGAAAACTGTAGTTTGTACTGTAGGATATCGTGTTCAGTTGTCATCACTGGGTGCATTGTGGGCTGATGAAGTGAATAACGGGAAGAAATGTGATATCGAGCTGCTTCTCGGTGACTTCAAGTCAGACATCACCCTTAACCTAACTATAGTTGTCTATAATTTCCAAAAATATCATGAAACAAAATATGACAATTACACGGTAGTGAAATTAATTTTTGCTTTATAATTTCACCGTAATGAAACATGTTTAATTCATTTATATTTCTCAGTATTCAGTTTTTAACGAGTAAGTACTTCCAGTAGGAAAGAAGAGGAAAGTGTAGGGTGAGAGAGTGTCGAGTGAGAATATTAGAAGGCGGGTGAGGGTTAGGGAGAGGAGAGTAGTGTATACTGTGTACATTCAACATGTGTAATTTATCACATTTGTCTTGCAGGACACCTGTGACCCACCACTCCTGTTCCTTAGCTAACCCCCAATCTGTGATCTACAGAAGAGATGGGGGCCCATGGGTGTAGAATTCATTTCCCGTATAGTGAGTGCTGTTAGGCAATTGCAAGTAGGTACTGACACTCTCTTGCGACCTCCAAGCAGGCAACCTGTGCCCATAACAAGTGACGCGACACATACCTTGCCAGTCTTCTCGTGGTCTGTACACTCCAGAGCGCTGTAGATGTCGCCGAAGTTGCCGAGCGACATGATGAACATGAGCATAACGCTCTCAGCCGCCGTGGGCATCGGGTTGGACGTACACTGACTCTTCCCTTCTATGTTCCGGAACGAACTGAAGATGACGTAATAGGCTGCCGGGGAACGTAAGGAACGCCACGTAAGGATGGAAGGACGAAACGCGCGGTGCAGAGGTATACAGAAACTAGTGTCGCTTTTATGTTTTCATTTCGATCTAATTTTCCATTAAAATAAATTTAGAATGACAGTTGGAGCCGCAAGATTAATACACATTCATATAGCCAGGGAGTCAGCGGGTCCTATCAACAGATATGCGAAAGCAATTAAAATAAATATATATATATATATATATATATATATATATATATATATATTTGTCATTGATAAAGACTCTGATACTGTTAGATAAGTGAGGTACTAATCATAGGACAGTCGGGTACTTCATGAGCAATCAGGTGACACATAAGCATTCAAGTACATGTCGGTGACAGTCGGATGCTCCTCAGAGACGCCTCATAGTCAGCCATGCACGACTCTGAAATAATCAGGCACTCGTAGAGAATAAGGAAATGTTAAATGATTTGATGGTACTCGTAAAGAATCGGTCACCAAACGTAAACTTAAGGATTAAACTAAGGAACTCGGCTTACTAGAACGCCAACAGAAGCATAAGAGACCCATCTGTTGGGAAAATAATCGGATATCATCCATAAACATTCAGTTCTGGTGCTACTGACAATTATGGAGGGTCAGCATTCACCTTGGGAGAACAGGGAGCGGTCAACTCTCACCTCGGGAGAACAACGACAGGTCAGCACTCACCTTGGGAGAAGCCCATGATGAAGACGAAGTAGATTGTGACGAACCTGAGGAGGTCGCCCACCAGCATGGTGTAGATCATGGTCACGAACGGACCCACCGTCTTGAAACCTCTGGGGACACAAGACCCGCCTGTTTACAAAGTCTCCTCCACCAGCAAAGTAAAGTCGTTTCACTCATTGATGATCAAACTTATCGTCAGATATTAAGTACATTATGGATTGTGATAACCATGTTCGCTGTTGTTCCTCGCTATGAATGTTGGTTAATTCTAAAGTCAGATTAGACGTATAATTAGATTGTTGCGATACACTAATGCACTGCGTTAGAGTTGCCCTCTGCTCGTGACCTGTTAAGGGTGAGGCAGTAAAGGCTAAGGAGCGGCACTGAAGTTGATCAGTAATGGAGACTCTCTTGCCGTTGTCACCCCCTTCAGGGAGTTACCGGAGGGAACTGGCGTCAGAGGTAAAGGCAGATAGTAATGCAGAACAGGTGGGGTGGTTAGTGTACTGGTGTGCCCGTGCTAGTCTGTGTGGTGCATTATTGCTACTCTCCGATTCGTATAGGAAAATTAAAAAATGTAAATCATAAACAAAGAAATGCTACACCTAAATAAACACATGCAACCTTGACATAGAAAGAAATATCACCTTTTCATAGAAACGTTTAACTTTTATTTAGGAGCACAAGATACTTTTATGTAGAATGAAGAAACTAGAGAAAACTATAACTTTTACTTGGGACACTCTCAAGTTCAGAGAAAATCAAATTTCTACAAAAAAAAAGTGACATCAAAATATTTTTGTCATCCCTGCGTTCTACCGGCTGACCTGACGCAGGCGCTAGTGTCTCCAGCATCGCACGTCCTCCATCCAGCCTTCCGCCACAACTCCGGCTGCTCTTCAGCCGCTGTCGTCCTGCACAAATCAGACCTTCTAACCAACAACGACCTCGTTGCTAACCCCATCACAGAGCCACGTCATTTCGCCAAATTTCCTGCGAGTCTGCCCACCACCGCCCCTCGCTCGCACACCGCCTCGAATATCTCCGTGCGGTTCCAGGCGAAAGGACAAGAGAATGTTTGCAGCCATCTTTGCTGCGGATGGAAATCTTGGCACAGCGTTAACCTAACGAGGGTGTCAGCCTCTGCTTACGGGATTTGCTCATAACTTGGAAACGAGGCCGCTGTCCGTCAAGACGTGAAACTGACGCTACGAATTTCCTCGACATTCTCATACTCGTCGGTGGACGTTATTTGGAATATGAATCTTGAATTCAAATGCGATCAAATCTTCGGGACTCCCTTGAATCATGTATGCGGACAATACTGTATGAAGTTAACTTGTGAAACCTCGAACGTTGTTCCAAAGCAAATATTTTTTTTTTCTTTTTTAAGTTGAAGGCTCCAGTCACGGACAAAAGTCCGCATCAAGGCCGGGCCTTAATTGACATATGCAGAGGTTAATGAAAGCGAAAAAGATGAAATAAGGGAAATATTTACGAATTTTGGAGGAAATGAAAATTCTTTAAGTGCCAGGTCATGGTTATTGTTAAAGACATGAGAAGGTAGAGTTCCAAAGCTTCGAGGTGTAGAAAAAGACAGTTACCAAAACGGCTCACCACTGAGTTGCTAACGGCCACACAGTAATCATGTGACGCAGCAGCTTGCCCAGTATTGCGTGGTCTAGCTAGTGGTGGGTGGGCACACAAGCAGCCAGCTCTCGGGAGCAGAAGCCAAAGTAATACCTATAGAAAAGGGAAAGTGAACCAACATTGCAGCGTTGGACAAGGGGGTCAAGTTTGGAAGTTAGCCTGGGACAGTTTATAAGTCGGACCGCTTTCGACTCAACTCTGCCAAGTAAAGGAACAGAGCTAGAACCACCCCAAATGTGAGAGCAGTACTCCATACATGGACGAATCAATCCCTTGTATAAGCGGAGCGACTGTAGTTTGCAGTACCTGTTGACCAGGAAAGATGGCTTGGGATAGAACATGACCCACCTGCAGAAGAAGAGGAAGTAAGGCCCGGTAGAGAGCATGACCATGACGGCCACCAAGTCCTCGGCCTTCTCCATGCAGAGCGCCCTCAGCACGGCCATGACCATCACCAGGAGACAAGCCAGCAGGAACAACACGCGGGAGGGCACTGTGCTCTAGTGAGGAGAAAGACGCATGTGTTACGCTTAACGGTAATCTTTGTGCCGGCAACTTTGCATATACGTCTGGCAACTGAGCTAAGTAATCACTGTACAGATTAAAAAGGGCACACCCCTCTCTCGTTTTCTGTTGTCAAGTTTACTGGTTTTAGTTTCTTCCTGCCGATTTTCACTTTTCTCTCTTTGTACCATTTTCTATCCTCTTCCTTTTTTTATATTCTACTTTTTCCTTTTCTGCAGCTTGGTTGAACACTGTTCCCTTGCTGCCTACCATCCCATCCCTTCACCTAGCCACCTACCGACTCACCAGGTTTTCCACGAACATCTGGAGCCCCTGGAACCTGGCCTCGTTAGCGGCGCCCACCAAGTAGGCGAGCGAACCCAGGAAGGTGAGGCCCTCGCACACCACACGCATGTAGAAATAAATCTCTGTGGTGCGCAGCCCACCGATCTCCATCTCGCCTGCCGGAGGTGAAGGAGGAACTGTCAGCGATGGAGCCAAGGAGATGGAAGGGTGGAAGGAGAGGGAGAGATGGAGGGAGATAAAAACAACCCCAGGCGTGAGAAAGGAAAAGGGGGAGAGTAAATGAAAGGAAGGATGGAAAAGAAGAATGGGAGAGACAATAACGATGGAGAGAGAAATGTACTGAATGAAGTCGGTGAATAAGAGAGAGAAGAGGTGAGCTAAGAGAGAACAGCAGGGATGATAGCGTGTGGGAAAACTTGGAGAAACAAATGGCTGAGCATTTGGCCTGGAGGCGAGAGAGAGAGAGAGAGAGGAAGAAGATAGTAGAGAATAAAGACAATTGCAGAATATGTGAATAGATAGATACTTTTTTGCAGGCCATTTTTCGTTTCACACACGAATTGTGCTAAATGTTCCACGTGTTTCACCTAATTAACCTTCCAGAGCTGGTAACAGTCGAGTCGGCTATACCTAGAACATCTACTGATCCTCAAGAGAAAAGGCGAAATTGAAGTAGACTGATGATAAATATCATGGAAGTCAGTTTGATGTCCCAGGTGAAGTCCTTTTGTTGTTGACCTTAAGATGTATTGATCATCCGCTAGGACTGACTACAGTCATTACCTTATCATATATTCCCTGATAATATCCGTGTATCCAAGACAGTATAGTCTGGTTATCGCCACGTAAACTGAGCAGAAATAACAGTTCATCGTCTTTGCTTGTCACTCATGTTGAGTCACCCTCATTATCACTTTCGGACTTAAAAGAAGTAAAAATTACCGTCCACCCCAAGAAAGTTGGCAAAGAGGAAAAAGAAAATATATATTTCTCGACGAAACTGAGGACACAACCACGACTTTTAATATTTCAAGGATCTATTTTCAGTTTTGAGAATCAAGAGCAAGTTCTGTAGTCAGAACCCAACTTAGGTGGTGTCTGTTGTTCTTAAGTGCACCAAGTTAAATTGGTTCTCGGTATTTCTTCCAAAGGAGATTTTCACAATTTTCATACCAGACTTTCAAGTCTGGCCTGATTAACTGGACTCCTGGTTAAACTGAAAATGGGTGGAGGGTACGAGGCTGATGACGACACACTCTTAGACTTCTTTGATTATCGGATGTGAATTTTAGCATGAATAAACAACAGAGTTCGGTTGGTGAGTACTGGGTGAGAAAGGTATGAGATATGAGACGAATTATCTAAATTTTCTGAGAGTTATGAGACAAGACTGTCATTGTTTTAATGACGAAGCAAAAAGAAATTTCAAGTCATGATGTAAAATACGGCTTTTCATTAGGTATGAACACCGTAATCATTAGGTATGAGCAACGTTGATAATGCGTGAGATAGAATATTATGAGTGATTAAGGAAAATATTTTTGATTGAGACGTTGGCCCAGTATCATGATTTGAGAGAGAAACCGATTTCTAAAATGTCTTTTTTTTTTCTTTAGAGCAACGTGGTTTCACGAATGCACTTTGTTAGAGAACTGTGGTTTTCAAGATGAGCTTTGTTACAGAAAAGTTTCTAAAACTAGCTTTGTTAGAAAAAGTAGTTTCCAAAGTGGTTTTAGAAAATTCGTCTCAAATATGAGCTTTGTTAGAGAAACGTAGTTTCTAGGATCGACTTTTTTAGGGAAACATGGTTTCAGATATTATGATCGTTAGAAAAATATTGTTGCCAAGACTGAGTCAAGTCAGAGTAGCATGAAATTTTTTGTCAGACAATATACGGGAGAGAGAGAGGTCTGTGTGAGGATGTCTGACTGTTAGGTTCGTAATGAGGAGAAAAATCGTTTGTCAGAGTTATGGCGCAGGAGAGCTTGTTAGACGGTCGTTAAACAGATTGGCATTGTAGACCGTTATCTTAGAGCATGTTTACTGGATCTCACAAGTGAGGATTGCCTCATAAGCTTTGCCGATATCATGTTGAAGATGTCAAAGAGCCATTCCATGCCACCGTAGGTACAAGATGTTCGGGAAATGTGTCAGCTCAGGATATCGTTTTCTATTTCTAGAATATCTTGGTGCTGCTGGATAACATGATATCTTTGTGCTACAGGATGGAAGATGCTGCCTAACATATAAACATCAGACATTTTCAGAGTGTGAAAGACCAAATGTTATCGTCTGAAAGATATCGAAATACAATCTGTTCTGCAGTCCTAGGTACACTCTAAGAGATATCGGTTTCAGGTAACCGTCTGGACCCGAGATATCTCTTGGAAGGACATCAGCGTGAGGGTGCAACCAACCGTCCTCTTACCTTTCTTCGGCGTTTGTGACCTCCAGAGGGCGCAGCGGCAGGGGTCCTCCGAGGTGATATTCTTGGTCTCGTTCCTCTCGTAGGGGCTGATGGCCGGCATGGCCTTGGGCGGCCTCATGTTCCTCGACCTGTGGTGATAGTGAGCATGATGATGAGGGGCGTGTTGAGGAGATGAAGATAATGGTGAGGTATGTGTTGAGGAGATTGTGAAGATAATAGTGATGGACTTGATGTGACGATATTGGTAAGCAAGGTGTTGGAAGTGAGGAAGGTCCTAACGAGACGCACGGTGAGGTTTTTGCTGGTCATGTTACTGTTGGTGATGGTGGCAGTAAAGGTTATGATGGAGAAAATCTGACATTAGTGAGCGTGTGGTGGTGATTTGACTGGTAGTGTGTTGTGTGGTAGTGGCGGTGTGAGTAGGAGTCTTGTGTGGTGGTGGTGGTGGTATATATGAAGAATTTCGTTTTATTTCCATTAGTGAGTAAAGTGAGCAAGTAAGAAGCAGCATAGTAGCACTGAGGACCAGGTTCATCACACTGGACCTGGGATGAGGATGCGTGGCTCAATTGAGAGACTGTATATACATGACCCAGCACATCTGTGTAAGAGTAGGGTTGAATATGATGGGAAGGTAGATAGAGAAAGAGAGAGAGGTGCACTCATACATAGGTCCTTATGGGAGCAAGAGACAAATAAAGGCGTATTTGGTCACCTCTTGATTATCTTGGTGATGATGAAGGAGAGCTTCTGCGCCACCAGGTGCAGGTAGTGAGTCTTGTTATAACAGGTGAAGTGAAGGGGAGGCCGGGTCGTGGGGTCTTCAGCCAAGGGGTCAGAAGTCACCGAAGAGGTCAACAGGTCATTAAGGTCACTACCCAGAGTAACTGTGACCTGTGGGAACACCAGACGACGAGGACGTAAGTACAAGCTTATAATGATTTATAGGAAACACACTCTCTCTTTTTTATATATATATATATATATATATATATATATAAATAAGATAGTTGGGTGGGTGTGATAAGGTGACGTAATATAAAGGTTTAGGCCCGCTGCGCTCGAGGTAAGAGGATCGTGTCCGTTGCAATATGGATTAGAGATAATGTCGGCCAGAACGCCAGTACCTGCTGGGGTCCTGTATTATGCCTTATCACCTCAGGACATGGTAACCTGATCACGTCAGAACCTGCTAACCTTACTACCACGTCTATAAGTCTCGTGTCACCCTACTTGTTTACTTGTAGTATCAAGGAGAGTACATCTCTCGCGGACATGATATACGTACTCGTCTAGAAAGGATATGTCATTTCCGGCGACGTGGGTAATATTGTGTTTAGGTTGTCGGGGTTATTATGGAAAGATTGTGAAAGATATTGTGTCAAGGTTGTGGTGCAAATATTGCGGAGGTTTGTGTCCTTGTATGGCTTGCGTAAGTTGGGCTACCTCCTTCCGTCGTCTACGTGAACTAGGATTCATCCTTCTGTAGTCTATACACTCTGGACTACATTCGTCTGTAGTCTAGGTGGGTAGTTCAACATCTTCAGTAGGCCAGTGGCGAGGCTATTCACATCACATGCTACTGCAAGTGGAATTATGCAAATGATATTTGAATAGCAAATTCCGGGGTCGTCTCGCTTGGTGACGAATACAGTTCCTCTCTCTGCCCACGTGCTCGCTCCATAACTGGCGATCCTGAGTTCACTTGCAATGGACTTTAACCAAACAAGTTTTCTCGGCACTGGTATTCGTCCGGGATATCCCAAAGTTAATGGGACACCCCAGTCGGGTCAAAGTGTTAGGTTACTCGGGATCATTATCCCCTCGATGCCAGGCCATAATACCCAAGAGTCACATCGTCGTGGTTAAAGGTCGTACCACCCTTGTGCTCTGCCTAACCAGACGACCCGTCGTGTCTTTATCGTAGCAGCTGATGCTATCGTCTTCCCTGGCTTCGAACCCGGGTCTCGGTAGGTTGATGTGACTGACGTTAAAAATCATGTGAAAACTTAAATTTCAAAAATGGGAAACTGGTTTATATGGAACAGTTTGCCCTGTGTACGTGAACTGTGGTTCGAAATGATAAAGTTGCAGGGAAATGTGTGCAAAATCTCTGTCTTTAAATAACTTGTCGGTCTTGGCTTCGTATGCGAATGACATTAGGCAGACAGCTAGAGAAAGTGAGTCTGTCTCCTTTTCCTTTCAACCATTTGTCGTATATTGGCTTTCTTTGTGGTTTGTACCGCCGCTCGATCTTCTTTTTTCTCGTTTCACCTCGAGTGCAGGGTTTCTAAGTCCCAACGTCATTCGTCTGAATGATAGTACTTAGAAATCGTGTTGCCTGGGCAAAGAGATTCTCTTCAGTTTGAAGAAAGACTTAACTCGTTTAACCGGAAAGGAAGACAAAAATGTACCTTCTCGTACAGTCTAACTGGACACTGTTGGAAATTGAATGTTTCTGCTCTCCTCCAGTGAACGCCTTTCTTTGAATCTCTTTCTTTAACGCTGATATGCTTTCCACTGTCTAAATTTCGGCGTGACTAGAAACTTTGTCTGTACACTCTCTCTGGCTGTTCTATAGGCCTACTGAGCCATCCTGATGAACCACGAAGGAGCCGTTACTCTTGAAGTGTCATTTGTAACTTCACGACCTCGCTGTGTGCCTGCCACTCGGTGCCTTTTTTCTCTCCTCCCTCACGCACTCGATCTCCCTTCTCTTCCCCTAGAGGCAATCATTCCATTTACCTTTTCCTCCTCATGCTCGCCAACCCATAATCTTCCCCTATAACTACGCAATCGGTACTCGCTCCACCCACTCATCTTCACCCAAAACCCATCTTTCTCCCTACCTCTTCCCCATCCACCCACCCCTGCAGACACACCACACCTCCAGCTCAATCCCATACACGTCCCTTTACTCGTACATTCTCCCACACGCGCCCACACGCCCCCCATAGACTCTCAAACATTCCTACCCATCCCCACAATAGAACCTACCTTCTCTCCCTCCACCATGTACTGGACAGTCATGGGGTCGTCTGGGAGCTGCGTCACGACCTCTTCTTGCGACCCCAGCAGCAGGGGCAGGTAGTCATCGTCCAGGTCGTCCTCGGGCTCCAGCGTCACGTTCGCTGAGGATGATGACGAAGATAAGGTCGTCAGGTCGAATTCGATGTCGAAACCCTGGGTAAGATTTGGGGTTGGGACGGTCAGGATTTCCACAGTCGACGTGGCATCCTTCGGTACCTGTGTGGTTAATTAACGAGAGTAATTAATTCTCTGATGATAATGTTTAGCCTTTGATCTTTACTACATAGAGCTAATTTTCACTGTCTTTAATGTATATGCAATTAATTATAGATTTCAGGTGGTATTTGTTAAAGGTGTCTGGTATACGCTTACATAGTTATTAGTGCACACCAAATTGGATGGTGTCGTCAAACGATTCTAATGACAACATAAATTGCCTAATCCTGGTTAATGACGGACTTCACCAAATGAATTAGGGGTACGTAATTAGTTCGGATGACGAATTCCAAGGGCATTTTGGTTCATACTTTCTATTTGTGATAAGAAATATACGTTATGTTTGCTTCACTTATTGTTCTCTCGTTATGAACCAGTACGTACGAACACTAAGCTATCAAATCTCAACCTTGAAGAGGAACCTGCGTCTGTCCCCAGGTTAGGCAGCTCATCCCTGCAGCAGCCACTAAGGTGTTCAGAAGTCACTTGTCTTTTTCCAAGTTCCTCAGTCAACAATAGACTGTGATCAGCTCCTTCGTCCTGAATTTGTGTGGGATGGTATAAATAAGTCGCACCTCATCAGTCCTTTATTTATACATTTCTATTCCTGGGTGTTCGTCGCTCCTCCTACACACAGCCCCCCACTGCCCGCTCCTCCGTTTCTGATCTTCACAAGTAGTGACTCGAACAGGAACCTGGCTCCTAGCTTATGGTATGGTCAACTGAACTAGAGAGGAGGTTACTGCGTCAGCAGAAGTATATATTGCGCAATGTTGTTCGTCTGAAGAATATGAAAATTCTGAAAGGCAATACCAAAACACTTCAGTGAAGACCATAAACAAAGGAGGTACCTGTTTAGAACAGTGCGGGTTGCACCCAGCGCTGAGCTCCCTCGACAGAGAAGTTACTGAAAATACAATTCGAACAACAATTGGAAGTTCTGCCGGTAACAGAGCGGCTCAGCCCTGATGCAGCCAATCTGGGCCTCACCGACACTACTCAAAACCTTTGCATTTTATTTCCTTTTCACTTCTCGTCGGACCTCGCTCTCCCAATTGGCTGGCAGCTTTGTGTTGGCCTCCCCTCTATCACTCTAGCCATCCAGGGAAAGTGATTGATAAATGAGTATGAGAAAGAGAGAAAAGGAAATTAGAGAGAGGAATAGAGCCACAGACAGACATAAAAATAAAGGAAGGGAGATTGACAAAGATGCAGGTATACCGGCGGCGGTTGGCAACACTCGCTTGATGACTCGCCTGTAGTGGAACTCTTGAGTATCAACTTGAAGTGTCGTATGTAAATGAGGTCCTTCTCTCTCACGTGATGGAATATGAACAGCTGTAGACAGTGTCGGCAATTTACGCTGTCAGTAGTAAACAATGTCAGATGGTAGAGAATGGATGACAAATAATGAATGGCCTCTTAAATGTCTAGAATTATTTTTGAAATATCTTTCGCAGCTTTGTTTTGTTACGATGACTAGCTGTGATGACCCACTATTTTGTTCCAGCTCTATACCTTCATCACGACCCGACCACTCGCCACGACCCTCATCCCTCACCACAACCCCCCACCCACACGTATCTACGACCCCCACCCCTCACAACGACCCCCTCCTCACCGTAGGGTCCTCGATGATGACGTCAGGATGCAGACGGGCTGTGACGTTGACACAAGTTATGTTCAGGGCCGGAAGCTGCATGATGGAGAGCGGCCTCTTGCCCATAATGGCCGAGTAGGAGCTGAAGCAAGGCATCGGCCGGTTGACGTAGGCTCCCATGGAGATCAAGAAGTAGGCCAGAAAGACGAAGAACAAGTTGTTGAACCTGTGGGTGAATAGAGGCGGTGAGTGAGTGAGTCATAAGGCCGAGAGGCGGGGAGATGAACCCGTAGGGCGGGGCAGAGGGCGCAGGGCGGCCTCCGACAGGTTCTCGAGAAAACTTTTCCTGGAGAGGAAAATCTGAACTCGTTTTGCTACTTAGAGAAAAAATCGCAGCTTGGGTGTATTGTTTATTTCGACAAATTAGCTCAACGAATGATAGTTAACGCGTATGGCGAAGATAAACCGGTTGGTGTCATCTATATAGCTTTTCCGAAAGCTTTCATAAAGTCATCTGTCAAATATCAACTAAGGTTCAAACTACAGGGCAGGTATGTCGTACTTCAAGAGGTTGGAAAATTGATTGACTATCCTTGAATAAAAAGGAGCAATTAATGATCATGTCTTAAACTGGTTAGACGTACCAGACTGTATTATTGTGTTAATGGCATAGATGTTGGGGCGCTCTGTAAGATGTTGCAATTCGCAGGAAAAGCTGAACTTGCTAGTGAAGACAACACATGATTGGAAGGTTTGCAGCTGGCAGTGGACAGAGGCACGTTGATGACGTGGGTTCTCAGGTGTCAAATGTATTTTGATATTCAGAAGCACAAAGTTTTTCCTATAATGGTTAAAGAAAAGAAAAAGACCTACATGTGGTGCGCGAATATCAGATAACGCAAAGGCAAGTCAGAAGTGCAGAGAATCGATGAGAGAGGGAAAAAAGAATCAGGCTTCATGGGCAGAGCGTTTTGATTCAAGTGTAAGTAATTATTCCTCTCTTGAAAGTTCCCGGTTCGTCTGCACCTTGAATATATCGACGTTAACTTATTGATCAAAAGAAGTTAGAGAGGTGATGTAATACAGCTATTCAAAATTATCAAAGAGGTGAGGAAGAGGTTTTCAACCTCTCAAGGAGAAGACAGACCATCTTATGTATAGAGAAAAACCTGAAAAGAGAGAAGGTAAACATAGCAAATGAGACATAGAACCTGCTGTGTTAAGAGCCAACTTCTGCTTTTCAAAACTCAAGATGTTAAAATCCTCGAAGCAGAGGAAATGAAAGCACATCCAATCACACGCTTGGAAGTAAAAGGCTTTCGGCCTCTGCAAAAGAAAGACCGTATTTCAACACAGAGGGACAAAAATAAACTTTTTCAAAGCTAATGCAGGAAGCGAACCCCCACCAGCAACACCAGAAAGAGTACTTCTTCAGTCAACAGCAGGAGGAGAATCTGCTCCACAGCTCTACACTCGTGGAGCCCCAGACTTAACGGGAGGGAGCTCTATATTTGTGAGACCCAGTCTCTTGAACATTCTTTATCACATCTGTTTCAACTGATATACTCTGTTGTCTCGTGAATGTTTAAATGGTCTAGTGTAGGAATGGTTATTAAAGCTGGAATCTAACTGCAAATATAACTGGTGGAAAACAAACACATACACACACACACACACACATATATATATATATATGCGTGTGTGTGTTTATGAAATCTTTTTCAGCAAGAGAGGTGAGGTGATGATGTGTTGGTCTGCTCTATCTGCGTCTTCAGAAGCCACAAGATAAAGTTGCTTCGTGAGAAGGTTGGACAAGAGGCTCACTGAACCCTAAGGGCTGGAAAGGTATCGCCTCACCAAGAACCCAGACGTCAGTCCACCTCCTACAAACGGGACGATCTATTTTCTGTCGCTCCAATCTTGTTCCGCCGACCACCGAGCCATCCCACAACATTTCGACCTAGTTTAATGCTCTAACCTCGCACGTTCTGTCCGAGCGCTCCTGTGCAGCTTCCTCGTCACAGAAATATCTCTGATTGAAGACATCTTTAAAACTATCAGACGAATGGAAGCTTAGACTGGGAAATGGCGAGGGAATGAAGAACCATAAAACATATGATCCTCCAGGGTCTCATTTGAGAGACTTGTCCCCTGGAGACGTCATAGGTCACGTGAACTCCTGAAGCCACGTGACCAAAGAAGCACGAGACCCTGTTTACACTTACTCCACCTCGATATTGCGAACATAGACCTCCCAATTAGGCTTTACGTCAACCAAGACGGTTCACACTGGAACAAGTGGTATGTGTTGTCTACAGAGAAGCAAGAACGGCTCAAAATTTGTGGATAATCATACGTTAGGTGGCTCTGTGTGGCTTACTGGGAAAGGGGGGGAGGGGTGCTGGTGCGGAGTAGAATTAAAGAGATGTGAAGCGTCGAGTCGGGACCAGACGTGGCGCTACCGACACCATCAAGCATGGGAACTGGACAAGCTGGCACCCACCGTCAAGCATAGCCACCGGGAAGACCAGCACTTCTGGCACTGTCAGGCAGGGCCACTGAGAAAGCTGGCACTGGCACTGCTCACGCCGTCAAGGAAGTAATCATTATTTGTTTTTATTGCGACGCTTTTCTGGGGCTCCTACAGCATCAAAGCTGCACTCCACGCGGAACCAGGGTAAGGTGGGCTCTTTTGCAGCAAGAAGGTCCTCAGCGATGCTGTAGTCATTTCGTCCGCTGACGGTGATGCAGCCTTATCAAGGGTTATAGACATATTATCTGCCGTAACTGGAAGTTGTGTATATCATCACCTTGTGACAGTGACTAGCCAGCGACGGTCTGTATATAAAACCATCTATTGGTGAGCTATCCACCTGTGTGAGTGACAGAATGAATTGCTAAGTGACTAAATCTGTGTAACGCATTATCATCACATCGGAAAAGATTTTATTGATTGATATATTACAGGATGAGACTGTAAACCATGGCGACAAGGAGAATTTACAAACCATCGCAGAAGGATGCCAAAAAAAAAGAGTAAATCCCAGTCTGCGTCACTTACCTATTTTTCACGAAGGTTTCCCACTTTGTCTTGAGCAGGTCCACAATTGGTCCTTCCATAAGGTCCAAGTGTGCCTCCTTGTCCTGCAGCCACAAACAAACATTTCATCAGGGTTTTCAACAAATGGTATTAGGATCATCTTCATGTGTTAAGCAGAGGGATTTACGTTTCTATTTGTCTAGATTAAGTACAGTTATGTTACTGATGTTCTGAAATTGCTTCGTAGGGTTCTTACCTGTGGGTTACCACCATACCATATAAAATGATTACTTTCTCTTGTATGTAATGAATCACACCAAATATAAAGAGATTTTTAACAAGTGATGGTAAGAGCTCTTCAGACTTCTAAAGCATATTATCAATCATTATATTTCAAGTTTTGTTGTATCTCTACACTGTTCCAATAAAGTTAGTATTAAAGATTGTAATATTTATTTCCTTAATGATCTCCACACTCCAGATCAGAATTGATCAAGTTATACAAACAGCATTGCAGCCCTGTAGTCAACGTATATATACGAGACCGTATACATTAGTGCTGATGAAAGCTCATACCCATATCATATGTTTCTGCTTAGGGCAGCAGGTCATATATTATCAAAGTCATTAATAGTATTTCTATGGCAACATAACAGGGCATGGATAATGTTGCTGCCTCTTGACATGTCAAGACCTGGACGTTGTTCTTGCTCATGACTGTTGTAAGACCTACACTTTGAATGAAGATTAGTCTTCCCTTGGGCTTTATTTTCCACTATTGTGTCACTGGCACATTGAGAGATTTTGCTGGTAAGTCGCGTCTCTAACAGATATGGTTACTGATCTGAGCCTCGTGGCATCCCACCTGTCACGCCATGACAGTCGGACATCTCGTATGACTCATTCGCCCAGGGGGTGGAACAAGGGAAGCTCACCCCCGGGGGGTGGAGACAGAGATTACCTACCCGCCGGAGAGAAGGGAGCACCTACCCCATAAGCGATGAGGTTGAGGGCGGATTTAGTCTGGGTCTCTCCGGTCTGGACGCTGATGGTGTCCAGGTAGTCGAGGGGATAGGCAGCACATGTGATGTTCCCTGTAAGATGGAGACAAACCTCACTCGCTTGGTGTGCTGACGTTAAGATTCATCATTATCAACATACAACCTCAAGGACCCTTTTATGGGGCTCCTGCATCTTTAAGACTGTAGCAGGGAAATGAGGATTTTCTCCTCGGGGCAAGAGGTTCCTCGACAAGAGTAAACTCTCTTCCGTCTACTAACGATGATGCAGTGTCACCAAACGTGACTTTTCGCTAACAATATAACCACTTGCAGACGGAATCATATAAGATTTACATATATATATATATATATAGAGAGAGAGAGAGAGAGACAGACAGACAGACAGACAGCCAGAGGTGTTACCGGACTATATGCATGTTTGGGGTTACACCATGAATGAAACGTCACATAAACGAGGCTGTATCATTGTCACTGACGAGGTTCACTCTTGTCAAAGAACTTCTCGCTTCAAAGGAGTCCATCCTATCCTTACTGAGTGTGGCGCATCCTTTGCAACGCAGGAGCCCCTGGATCATTGAGAAAGGGGTTCTAAATCTATATGATAATGAATATATTACGCACACACACACACACACATATATATATATATATATATATATATATATATATCCCTGGGGATAGGGGAGAAAGAATAC
>JAYMFT010368162.1:0-22002 GCA_038088735.1 Panulirus argus
TTGTGAATATCCCTCTTTTTAAACCAGGTATTCCCAATCACTAGTCTTTTTTCAGCACACAAATCCACGAGTTCTTCTCTGTTTCCATTCACAACACTGAATACCCCATGTGCACCAATTATACCCTCAACTGCCACATTACTCCTGTTTTACCTTTCCAAAAGAAGGAATAGAGAAGAAGGTCAAGTGAGGATTTTTCCATCATAGGCTCAGTCATCTGTTCTTGACGCTACCTCAACAGTGCTGGAAATGGCGAATATATATGAAAAAAATTTTTGTTATTAACCACTGCTGCTTTAACGCAGTGCTACAAATCATAGCAGAGACAGGATAGACTCCTTTGAAGTGAGAGATTCTTTGTTGAGACTTTACAATGTTTCGTCAGCTGACAGTGTAACCTAGGCAGGTGGAGTCTGGTAATGCCATGATACTTTATATGTTGTAATTCATTACAGCTAGAAATGTTGTGTGTGCAAATAAAACCATTGTTTATTTGCTTCTGACAATACCTCCCTAAAGCAGGAAAGGCAGTTAGGCATAAAAAAAAAAATGTATAAGCATTATTTTCTCAGTTCTTTGTCCACATTAACTTCTTAGTGATGTTGCATACTGTTGAATTTAGAACTGTATGAAATTATTTCCACATTACTTTCCACATATTTTTCTCAGAATTTTCATCTTTAGTGATTTCACATTTTTGCAGGTAACTGTTACAATGCTAAATCAGCTGATCAGCAAAGTAAAAGAAGATCTCGCAAACTTAGAGACAACTGAGGAAACTGATCAAATTTCAAGACACCTTACTAACACTCTGACTCACCTTCAGCTTAGACTACAAGAACCTCCAAGTGAGGGGCCAAGTTATGAGTATCTTCTGTTGTAAGATGCTGGCCCATACCCCCCTCAGCACCATAAAATTTCATTTATATATAATGTACCACAAAAGTGGCTATGTAATTTAGTGCTACAGTTTGTAAATAGGAGTAGTTTGTTGAAGTTATAATCATTGTTGAATATGCAACAAACATTTCAAGAACTGTTACTAGCACATAACAGTATCCATGTATTCTGGTGATAATACCCTAATTAATTTGATGTGACAAATTTAATGTTACATTTCTCAAAAGTTAAGGTATTTGCTGCTGATGTAATTATGAGTTGCATTAGAAGATAAAGTGAATTTTTCATCATTCCAAAATATAATTTTGAGAGATGAATGTAAATTTTTGACTTATATTTAGATATGTTTTCTGCTTACAAAAATATTCGCTATACTATTATCTAAGATGTTGACTGTAAGTATAGATATATTTCATCAATATGTATATGAGCTTATATCTTTCCAGTTCATGACATTGTAGGAATGGTTGTTAACTCTTTCTTTTACTAGATTTCTAACTGAGTCTTGTCATAGCAGCTGTGAAATACCTCATATTCTTTTTCCTTTTCATATGTATGTTATGTTTCTCTCCTGTAATGAATGTGGCTTCCCACTTTGGAGAAAAATATGGAAGATTACAGAAATAAATGAAATAAATATGATATTGGCATTTTTTGCCTACTATTATTTATATAGAAAAAGAAAACTTTAGATAGAAAAAAAAATTGCCATAATTGATAACTTTGGTCATATCTGTCCCAGTTTTATTGCATTTTCGTTTCAGAAGAGTGCTAAAATACAAAACTGCTTATTGATTAATCTTGCAACCACAGGACACCTTTTATGGAGTTCCTAAAGCTTCAAGAATGCACCCCAGTCAGGAACAGGGAACTAATGGACTCCCTCAGAGTGAGAAGTTCCTCAATGAGACAGTGCCAATTTTCATTCAGTGACAATGGTACAACCCTCCAAAGGAAGCTTTTCACTCGGTGTAACCATATGCAGGCATAGTATGGTATCACCCAAATACTTGTCCTGTTTGCAGTCAAAGCCCTTACAGATATCTTCAACTGGCTACACAACAAAATTCCTTACATCTTGAAACTTTCCAACATAATACAAATCCTAGAACCCTCGAAACCATCTAACTCACCATTCTCGTACCACCCTTCAGTATTTAAACTCTGTGGAAAAATTGAGCTACAACAGAATCAAACAAAATAATCCACTTTCACCCACTCAGCATGGTTTCAGACCAAAACAATCTACCACCAAACTAAACACTGAGCCCCCACAACACACCCTAGATGGACTGAACCAAACACAACCTTTCCCCTCCCATACAGTACTAGTGTTGATATACATCAACAAAGCATTTGACACTGTACCCCAACACTCTATCTATCTTTCTATATCTCTGATGCATGTTCCCTTTGGGAACTCCTTCAGTGGGGTGGCCATGGCAAAAGAGTATCCATAACTAATGAACTTTAGTTCTTCTTTTTAGCCTTTGTGTCTCACTTTTAACACATGCAGTGCTTCCAGAGGTATCTACCTAATGTTCCTGCTGATTACTTCTACCTAGTGTGTCTACCTAATGTACCAACCTACTACTTCTACCTAATGTTCCTACCTAATGCTCCTGCCTACTACTTGTATCTATTGCTCCTTCCAAATAATCACCTCTTATTCCACACATTGCTTAATGCCCCCATAACCTTCTTCCCTTCACCCACCCAAGGACTCACTTCAGCTTCATTAGTTCCATTTGCTCTCATGTCCACTCCACTTATTTAAAACATTCCACTTCCTCCAAATTTTCCACATTCAATCTCACACCCCAACTATCCTGTCCCTCTGCCCTGCTAATAATTTTGCTTTTATTCACATTTACTCCTTTCATGCACACTTTCCTAAACTCAAACAACAACTGCAGTTTGTCACTCAATTCTGCAATCAGTGCTGTGTTATCAGCTAACAGCAACTGACTCACTTCCTGGACTCCCATACCCACCACAGAATGCATATCTAATGCTCCTGCCTACTACTTGCATCTATTGCCCCTTCCAAATAATGACCTCTCATTCCACACATTCCTCAATGCTCTGAGAACCTTCTTCCCCTCACCCACCCCATGACTCACTTCTGCTTCAATGGTTGCATTTGCTTCTTGTGTCCACCCCAGGTATTTAAAATGTTCAACTTCCTCCAAAGTTTCTTCATTCAAACTCACAACCCAACTATCCCATCCATCTGCCCTGCTAATAATTTTGCTTTTATTTACATTTACTTCTTTGATACACACTCTCCAAACTCAGACACCAACTTCTGCAATTTCTCACTTGAATCTGTGTTCAATACTGCATCATTAGTAAACAAAAACTGACTCACTTCCTGGCCCCCCTTATGTACTACAGAATGCATACTCGTCCTTCTCTCCAAGACTCTTGCATTAACCTCTCTGACCAACCCACTCTTAAACAAATTAAACAGTCCATGTAACATCAAACATCCTTGGTGCACATCCACCTTCACCTGGAACCACTGACTCTCCTCTCTACCTACTCTCACATATGCCTTACACTTTTGCAAAAAACTCACTTTCTGGTATCTTTCCTCCCACATCATATATCTGTAAGCCCTTCCACAAGGCATCTCTACCAACACTTATCATGTGCTTTCTCCAGATCCATAAATGCCCCATACAAATCCATCTGTTTCTCCAATTATTTCTGAAGCACATTCTTTGAAACAAACACTTGATCCACACATCTGCATGTTGTAGAAGTTGACTAAGAGAGATCAGAACAAGGTTAGAAACCCTCCATTTCTTGTATTTCAACTTCTAAACAGGAGACATTTGAGGAATACTCATCCTTCAGAAAGGTTCAGACTGGGGTGTCTGATTGTGTTTAGATGTAACAAAGTTGGGAAGAAGAGAGAGATAAGTCATATGTTTGAGGAAAGGAACCTGGTTGTTCTAGTTCTGAGTGAAACAAAAGCTCAAGGGAAAGGGGGAAGAATGGATTGGCAGTGTCTTAGGGGTAAAGCCAGGGGTTTGTGTAAGGGCAAGAGCTATGGAAGGGGTAGTACTTCTGTAGGAGTTGTGGGACTGTGTGAAAGAATGTAAGGAAGTGAGCTCTTGAATAATAAGGTGAAATTGAAAGTGGATTACAAGAGATGGGTAGTTATTAGTCACGGCCTTGAAAAGGATGATGAAGAGAGGTGAGCATTTTGCGAGGAGCTATTTAAGTATGTCAGCAGTTTTGATGTGAGAAATTGGGTATTGATCATGGGTGATTTGAAAGTGAAAGTGGATTATGTTAAAGTTGAGGGTACAATTAGGTGGCATGGGATATTCAGTGTTATGAATGGAAAAGGTGAACAGTTTATGGAGTTGTATGCTGGAAAAGGACAGGTGATTGGGAATGCTTGGCTTTAAAAGAGGTACATACATAACTATACTTGGAGTAGGAAAGATGGTAAGTGGGCATTGTTGCATTACGGACTAATTAATAGAGTGCAAAAGAGAGACTCTTGGATGTGGATAGAGTGCAAAAGAAAGACTTGGATGTAAATGTGCAAAGGGGCAGCCAGTGGGATGTCTAGTCATTACCTGATAGTAATGGAGACAGTGAACAGTTTTTTCAAAGATGAAGGGATAGGACAACCAGTGAACATAATATGAAATTAAGAAAGTTGTTGAAAAGATATGAAGAATTACTTTTGTAGTATAAGAGTTGTGGATGAATGGAATAAACTGAAAGAGAATTTGGTAAATGTGGATTACATATACAAGTTTAAAAGACTGTACATAAGGATATTAGAGAATGTTCAACAGACTGTAAAACTCCCTCTCCATACAGTACAAATAATTAAATGAAATAAATCATTGCTACATATATCTCCACAGAAGTCTTCAGTTGTTCTTTTAATCCCAGAAAGACATTAATCCAGCTTACACTCTCCAGTCATCTTGAATGGCAAGTCTCCCACTGAGCAAAACACATGCTATTCTAGGCATCACATAAGTTACACTCGACATTCAATTCCCATACCAAGAACATCAACACAAAAGCAACACACAAACTAAAGGACTGTAGATCACTAACTGACACCAGATTTTGATGAGAAAAAGAATTCGTCAACATCTTATACAAACAACATATCAACTCCATGTACACAGTGAACTGACCCAACAAGCACTAGAGACTTACCTCCCAAATCAGTCTTAAACTCCAACCCCCCGTACATCAATCAGAACCTACACTCTCCAGACAAACACAAGTCACATTCCCACTTACACTCAGGATATCATCCATAATTACAACATTACAAACACCACTTCAGCATATCCTGAGACACTTCATGCCCATGATGCAACATCCATAAAGGAAACACTGAGCACTTACAACTCAATTATCCTGTGTTCTTTGCACATAGACACACACACACACACAACATCTGACTCTAAAGTTGGTCTAATACATGGTTCATGAAATTCAACATGAGCAAATATAAAGAATAAGGATGGCACAGTGAATGAAGGCCTCAATACAATTATCATCTAGCATGAAATAAGCCTCAGGATTCTGTGTTAGAGAAGGACTTGGGAGTCAGTATTGTCCCTAACCTATCACCAGAGTCCCACATTAGGAAAACAGTAAATGAGACAAACTGTCTTTGGCAAATATGAGAACAGCTTCCAAGTATATGAGTAAGGAAATATTGAGCAAGCTGTTCATATCCTAAATAAGGCCAAAACTAGAATATGCTTCTAAAATTTTGTCACCACACCTAAAGAAGCACATAAAGCTAATAGAAAAGGTCCAGAGAAGGGCAACAAAGAAGGTACCAGAATCAAGAGAGCCAAGCTACAGAAAAAGGTTAAAGATGTTATATTTGCCCATCTTGAAAGAGAGGAGGGCAAAGGATGACCTGATCACAACCTTTAGGTTTTGAAACATAGATAACAAAAATGAACAGTTCTTCAAGAGATACAGAGACAGAGAAACCAGAGGACACAGCATGAATTTAAGCATGAAACTTGTCAGAAAAGATGTATAAATTTAAGAAGTTGTATGATGGTAGAGAATGTCCAAGACATAGGGCCTCATTAGTGTAAAACTCCCTCCCCATACAGTACAAGTAGGGGATTACATAAAAGTGGCAACCCCTTCAGCAACACCCAACCTCATCTGATCATGGATACATACTCCTAATGACCACAATGATGTTTTGGAGGAACTTTAAGGTTTTATTCTAACACCTACCTACATAATTATCCCTAGATTTACTCCTAGCACAGGTGGGGTACTTCCCACTTCTCATAGCTTTTCCCTCAAAACAACAAAGAAATATTTTCCACCCGTGAAGTAGAACAAAATATGAATATCCTAAACTACTGTTTTCTTTTTCCACTCCTGCATGTCCTTTAAAGTTTCTGCAATTATTTAGATTTACCCTAATGTCTTCATGTGATAAGACTGGTTTTACGAGGATGTAGGAAGATGGGTGAAGGATATTGCCACAGGGAGTTGTAAAGTACATAGTTAGGATAGTAGATAGTGATGGTTTAATGACGTGCAGTTTATCTGTAGAGATAAGAATGATAGTATTAAATGTTAAAGTCTTAAGCATGACAGTCATTTTCAAGAGTTTGAAATAATGAGACAAAGAAAAGATGAGCAAGAGGTATCAGTTATATATGAAAATAAGTGAAGGTATATTGGTGGATATGTAAAAATATGTAGATGTAATGGAGTAGATACAGATACATAATCATGCAGAATTTAGCTTACATAAATACACAGTCGTGTAGGGACGTAAGTATATATGTACATAAGTATATAGGAACATTAAGTATATAGTTACAGAAGTACATAATTACACAAGTACATACATATCTAGGTACATAGCACAACTGCCTTGCTGGTCCTTAGGTTGTACAATTACAAATGATTACAAATACCAAGGCAGAAACCTACCTTCACTATCTACAAAACAAAAAACACGTTAGATTATAACACACATACAAGTATAGCAAAGTTACTGTATAAAAATGCAGGTCTGACTTGCCATAGGGAAGTCAAGTTATAGTATAACCTAAAAGACAGCACTCCATGTTAGTTAAAGATCTAAATTCTCCTCATATTTCAGGATATCTTGTTCTAGACAGGTTCATTACTGTTACTAGTATTACTATGAGGGGTAATATAAGACCTCTAGCCTTGAGCTGAGAAAGTCTGTAATGGGTTCAATTGCAGGAATGTACTGAGACCAATCAGTCAAAGCCAGATCTGTAAAAAAGAGTAGAAAAGATGTAATTTTGAAAACACCAGGGACCAAATATCTATCAGGAAATAAGTTTCAGGATTCTCTGTGTGAGAAGGACTTGGAAGTCAACATCATTCCTAACCTGTAACCAGAGTCCCACATTAGAAGAATGGTAAAGCAGGTAAAATATCTGCTGGCAGATATCAGAATAGTCTTCAAGTACATGGATAAGCAAATATTTAGCAAGCTCTTTATATCCTACATAAGTCCAAAATTAGAATCTGCTTTTCAAGTTTCATCACCATGCTTAAAAAGAACAAAGAGCTAACAGAGAAGGTTTAGAATACAGCAACAAAGATGGTACTAGAATTAAGAGAATTAAGGTACATGGAAGTGTTAAAGATCTGTGATTTGCCATTCTTTGACAAAAATACTATTTGTGTTGCTCTTCTGTATATTAGTATCATCTCCTTACTCATATGTATGTATTCATTCTCACACTAACATAAGCCAGGAACCTATTTATGGACTAGCCATGAGAGGAGGATTAACTCCTGGATTGGGTGTAGGCTGATTGACACACCCAGGATTTGAACCCACTCAGATTCAACCCTGGGATGGTTTTTTGATTCACTGTAACACTAACATTTTGAGTGCATGTAATTACTTAGATGTACTGTACAGGGAGGGGGTTTTTACTCATGGGGGTCAATCTCTTGAACATTCTCCACTATCATACAACTTCTTAAATGTATCTGTCTTTATTAACCATACCCTTAATGATTCTATTCCATTCATCAACCACTATTATACTAGTAAACTATTTCTTTACATCCTTTTAACAAGTTTCTTGTTTAATTTCATCTGTGTCCTCTGGTTGCTCTATCCTGACATCTCTCAAACTGTTCCCTGTTCACACAGGATGTCCAAAAAAGTTATTTTCTTTAACTTGTACACTAATAAGTGAAAACTATAGGTCCAGTTATGGAAAATATATTTCTGAAATATAAAGAGCAAATAACTGATGATAGAATTAAGTAAATAATGAAATTTCTAGTAATGGAAATGATGAACTCCAAAATTCTAAATATTTTAAGAACACAAGTGAAGAACTTTTGAGAAAAAACGAGTACATTTTTCATTTTTTAATATTGATATTAATCACCAAAATTTATAAGACTAATTCATAACGGAAATTTCTTGTTTTTAGTGTAACATTATTTTCCTCATACTACAATTAGGAGAAAGCAGGAAACAGAAGTTTCTTGAGGAAAAAGAGTACATAATCAAGAACTGAAAAAATTTCTCTTCTGGCTGGATAATCATTTTGGTTCCAAAGATGACATCTGGTTATTAAAAATAGAATATAATTACATGCTGATGATATATTGTGTATGTTTTCATCAATGATGCAGACATCTTAAGAATTTGCAATAAACATGGAGGAGGAGGAGTCTGTCCTTTAGTGTATGTGTGGACGTTGTCAAATATGAATTCCCTACCTAAGTGTCAAAATAGTGGTAAAGAATAACAAATACATCACCAGTGTGTACAGAAGTCCACCAACCAAGGAAGGTATATGAATGACAACATGGACTGCCTCATAATATATAAACACTTTATAAATCCATATTCAAAAAGGATTTGCAGGAATTGCTGATATTGGACTACATCAAAAAGTAAGCAAAGATAAATACAGTTTTGTCCAGCTCTTCCAATAATAATGAATATGTGAACTTTGGAAGGTAATGCTATAGATGTTAATTTGAAAAGATAAGATGAGAGTTATAAGGTTAGTCATGCTGAAAATGTATGCTAAGCAGTGATGTCATGCTGAAGTATTAACTTAGGAAGCTTAATCATATTAAAAATGTGAATTCTCACTCATTTGATCATTAGGAAATGTAATACAGGTCCACAATCCTTTATCTGAAAATCTTGGGGCCAGACATGTTTTGGATTTTGGAAATTTTTGGATTTTGGAATATACCTGATCCAGTTGAGCCTAATAACCACTAGAAGTGCAATTACTTCACCCAGCAGAGTGCCATGTCCCAAGACTAAGCTGAAAATTCATTTACACTAACAGCAATATAAATGTAAAGGGATGTACAAAGCCCATAAGTAGTTTGATATATGAAATAATGTGATAGTTATAGACCATAAAGACTCTTAAGACATTTATTTCCAAGAAAAACATTCAGTAAAAAACATACCATACACAGCTTCAAACATATGAAGTTAAATAAGGTGCATGACATCTAGCCTGACATTCTTGGAGAGGAGGGTTCATCAATGTTGCTGTCGTCGTCATCATCATCAGGTTGCAGTCAGACATCTGAAGATGGGCCAGGAACAGGATTCTCAAGTGATGAAGCAGCACTATGACAGACGGCCTTTTTAAAGACCTCTTGAAGTGACATTTGTCTCATTAACATAGGTTTCTGTCTAAGCAGTCTCTCTTTAATTGAGTAAACTGCCATAACCTCTTGCTCTCTGATAAATGCGCGTTGTTCAAGGCCAGCAGTTAACTGATCACACATTTTCATCATACCATCTATGGGGACTTTTTCACCTATGTTCACAACATCATCACCATCACTACTATCCTCATGCTTATCTGAAGTTAACACCATTTTCTTCTTGTCACTGTTACTCATAGGGGTATCTGCAGCTCTTTTTGACATTTTCACAATGAAATTGATATAGTCACAAAATAAAAAGCAAGAAAAAACATCAGCAAACAGCAGATGAACGTGTGACTGGTGCGAGCGCTGACACAACTGACGCTACCCACCCTGGCTGCCTGGCAAACTAGGTAACGTGATGTGGTTTGGGTATGGAGTTGGGTCAGCTGTCTTGCTCCAAACAAAATTTGTTATCCACGAAAAAGAAGTTCGAATTTTAGAGCTTTTTGGATTTCGGAATTTCGGATAAAGGATTGTGGACCTGTACTCTCAAAGTAAATACTTCTGAACTAGATACTGACAGAACATATCTTCATCTTGCCAAGTAATGTTACACCTTAAACAGGTTGATGCGTCCTAACCTTAAGACCTGAGTTATGCCAGATAATAGAATTTACCAGTTCATGGGTGATCCCATCTAAGCTATACAGAAAAAATTATTTTACTTATCGTATGCATCAAAAGTAATAGGAAAATTTGAAAAGAAAAAATAATAACCAGTAGAGTTGTAATGACATTGCATATCGTAGGCATCATAACAATAAAGTTTCGCTCATGTAAACCAGATCTGAAATGCCTGAGACCATGAGATCTTCAGAAAGTCTCTGTATTTATCTATTCCAGGAATCCACATAACAAATATATCCATTGTTTAGTATACTGCAAATTTCACAGTATGATTGTGTCTGCAAGTAAACTCATATTTCATAATTTTCGTACACTCACAGTGTTATATTGTTTACAAATTAGTCTTCAGTGTTTCATCCTTATACTCTCACATTGAGCTATAATTAATGTCGTCTGCCAAGTGGCTGGCAGGTGCCCTCCCCACCATGCATTAGAAAATTTACTTGTTTCTATCCTTTATTCTTTTACACCAACTACAGTGAACAACAAACTTTTAGTAATCAACAGAACCTGGGGATAATCCAGTTTTGGTCGGATACAAAACATTGCTTTATCCATGTACTTAGTGCAGTTGATCTTTGCTAGCAGAAGGTTCTCTTCCATACAGTTCTTTTGATGTGGACCTCTGAGAACAGGTATTGCTTGGTTCCTTCCCTGTAATTTTCCTGAGACCAAACTTTGCAGAGACTGAATGAAAACAACAAATGCATCTCTCACTTATAGGTAACAGAAAGTAGACTCCCTCAGCTTGCTCTTCTTGCAAACAGAATAAATACTTACTGATGAAGGTTTAGATTACAATAGTTATTGAAAGACTCTCATATAGCAAAACTCTTCTGCATTTACTGAAGTATAAGGTATTCAGACTGCACTTGATTTGATTAATATTCAAAAAAGAAATTTAGAATATACTCCAATCCCCACGGTGCACTCCAAGCCTTATCACACTTTGCCCTAGTGCATCCCATAATTCAAGAAGTCCAAGATTGGGTTGTAAGAATCCACTCAAAGCATAAGTGTATAAAATTCTGCTGGTGTCCTGGACAATATTGGTATCAGCGTTGATAAAGCAGTAGATGCTGAAGCTAGAACAGCTGTATCTCTTTATCTATATACAAGAGCTATACCTCACATTGATTTAGAGAGCAGAATGAAATGATTATGTTATATGTAAATAGCAAGTTATGTAGGACGTAGAAGCTCAAAAGAACCATAAACTACAAAGGACAAAGAGAGGTGTCGATGTATGATGTTCTTGCTTAAACATAATCACCATTTTGAGACAAATTTGCCTCAACTGAAGATTGATGTTGATGTATGATCACTTAATGAACAGGAGATCTCCCCCACTATGTAACACCAGTACAGTTACATGTTACTGTGGAGCATGTGTTGGCAGAATGCCAAAAATATTAGTCTTTTAGTGTAATATGAATTGTATAATAACAATGGAAGGAATAATATTATTGGAGAAAGTTTAGACATCAGTATTCATGTAAATAAATTGATTTTTTAAAGGAAATCAAAATATACAATCCTGTGTAGAAAACTTTCAGTTTTTAGATATCTTTTTCATGCTAAAAAGCACAGCATAACTGTTAGTCTCTAGCCCATTATAAATTTCACAAAATGAAATCAGTTCAGCATGAACACTCATCAGATATAGTCATGAAACTTTCGTATAGAATTGGGTTGAAGTGGAGGGGCAAGTGGTGGAGTTAGGTGCACAAAGGGGCAGATTCGTGTGTGACTGAAACTGTCTTTGCACTTGTATTTAGATCCGAGTGTGTACTTTTCTAGCTTCCTTTGCTACTTCAGCTAGATAATTGGTGTGTGATGGTGTCACATTGTGTCTGTTATCTCTGATTGTGTCTGTGTTAACAGGCATTGTTCTTACCATCTTAAAAGCTAAGCTCTGTCAGAGTACATTACTGGTTCACTAGCATTAAAACAATTAAAAGTTAATCCTTTTTCTTGATTTTTTTACTTCAAGGCTCACTCTAGCTTCTTGTTGAGTGTTTGTGACTCATAGCTTGGGAATTACAGCTGTAAGTCATGATACAAATGTAGTTGAAAATTTACTCCTCACAGACCTAATGGTGACTTGAGGAGCCGTGAGGGTTGAGCAGTATGGATAGCAACCAATGTTATGTCTACACCATACTGTAAAGAAGTTTGCTAGACTTCCTATTCAAAGTCAGACATACCATCCTCATTCCTATAGTGACTTAAAACAGATCTTTGAGATTTAGATCAAATCTCTATGTTCCATAGTTGATAGAGGGTGTAAAAAAGCAATGGGCTTAATCAGGGTAATGTTCTACTGGTCTTACTTGTTCTTTACGCAGATAAACATGCTGAGAGGTTAATGGGGTGGAACAGTATACACAAAGTCAGAAGGTATTATTCTGACCTAAAGACATCATTTGAACTACTCTTTCTTCACTCATCCGTAAGAAAAAGATAAATGTAGGTGTAAAGATGATCATCATTTGTGTCCATATTTCAGCTGACTACACCAGGCCATCTATTCAAGGGAATGACTCTATGACATGCCATAGAAGCTAGGTCTTTGTTGATATGTTTTCATCCGTAACAGGAATCGTATCTCTCATGGATTTACATTTTGTTTTCCAACTATTTCTGATGCAGCTGCATGAAAGGAAGATACTCTCCAGCTCAACAGTTCCAAAATTGGTCAGCAATATACTTTACTGATCATGCTTCCAATGTCTCCCTCATACATCCATTTTAGAGAACTCCCTTAGTGATGCCGAGAGACCTTGACTTTGCAAAACAATTGATCAAGTGGGTTCCCCCTAAACTGTCTGGATCATCCAGTATAGAGGTTAATGGCTGGCCCTTTACAGTTTCCCCATCTTCACAAAACACTGTATCTTGATGTTCATCCTCTGAAACAACATTTTGAAGTTTTTGCATACTCTTGATTTATCATTTCCAGACTCCTTCCTTATGAGAAGCAGCTGGTGGTTTAAATATCTAGTCCATCTGCTTCAAAAGATCTCAATATTAGTTTTATGACTCGTTTCAAATGAGTGAATGGCACGTTCTCATGGCCTGAGCTTAGAGAATGCCTCTGTTTAGCCATGTTTAGCTTTGAACTCATGGGTTTATACTCTCAGGTTCACATGCTAAGGAGAGGAATGAGTGACATTACAGTAACTTGCTGTTATGTATTGAAACCAAAGTTAGCACTACATATTGTGAGACATAACGGAAACTAATAACGACTTTGACATGAACAAAACTTCAGAGAATAAAAGTATATCAGTTACCTTGAAAGGAAAGCTTTGAAGTAACGAGTCAGTACTCCCTGGGTTCACATTTCACAGAAAGAGAGAATTTACACCACTGTCTGTTCCTGTTGGAAATGCGGGAAGATGTACTTTACTTGTTATATTTTCTTAATCTTAGTTTTGTGTGGCATGGCATCTCCCCAGTTGTTCCTTCTGATTGATCGTGATATTTGCTGTCTCACTTGTTTACATCTCAGATCTTCATTACATGTTTTCATTTGCACTTACATGTCAACTTGTAGGAAACTGTGTGATGCATCATAGAAAAGGCCACTCATTGTACTGTACATGCAGAGCCATGTCACCATACACTGTTGTTTTGATACTCAGTGATACACAAGTAAAGACATTATGTAGGCAACGTCACATCAACTTAAGCTGTTCCTTTGTACCATTATGGCCCTGACCAGATGGCTCCATACTTTCATTTACTTTATTTCTTTCCAAATTACTGTTTTTTTATAGGCCACCTTTATTGATCAGTAGATAGATTATGTTCACTCTAATTATGTTAACTCAATACATATTAGTGTTCACTGTTATGTATTATATCTTCAGTATGAATTGTCTTCATCCTTGAGTGCTGTTTCCTGCATTAGCGAGGTAGCACCAAGAACAAACTAAGAAAGACCACATTCTCTCACATCCATCCTCTGGCTGTCATGTCGGATGCACTGTAACCACAGCATCCTATCCACATCCAGGCTTCACAGACTTTTCCATGGTTTACCATGGCCACTTCAGATGCCCTGGTCCATATATTTTCAATATGTTTTCATAGAAATTGCTTTTATAAAGGATTGACAAACTATGTTTTCTTCTAGACCATTGTTATCAGTTAGAAAAAACTCATATTCTTCATTCCAAAAGCCAACAGAGATGACTCAAAGTAAGCATTAGCCATCCAACAATATAAGTGTTACATGTTTGACAAATATATCACAAAAATTAGCATAGCATGTTTGACAAATATATCACAAAAATTAGCATAGCAAAAGAATATGGTGTTCAAGAGAATAAGCCAGCTTATGAAGAGGACAAACCCATTCATAGCTAAGTTTACCTTTTATCTGAGAATAGCCTGTTTCTTCAAATTGATGACATTTAGAGACTGAGTGGTAGAACCCCTGTGCTATGGAGCTGTGGTAGTATGACTTTGTAAGCAGAAAAGTAGGTTAAAGGCTTAGTGAGCAATTATAGCATTGTTTTTGAATAGAATTTTTTTGCAGCTTTTTAGGATGCATTATACACATTCCTAGCTCTTTTACACATTGCAAATGTAAGGTTTGCCACCTGTATCTTCCTCACTGCACATCTCAAAGCTCCTTTGCTTTTTGACATCTTTTATTGAACCATTCTTTCATTTTTCTTAACCTTTCTTTCTATTTGAGGCTAAAGGTACCCATGTTCTTGCTTCTTTATGGAAAATTTTGCAGAACCTTTCACCATAGTTCCCAGGTTCTTGGCTGCTGAACTCCATTTCCCATTTTATATTACCAAAGAAATTATAGTTTCTGCTGTTTTGTCTCCTCTTCAAGTCTTGTTTTGTCTCTGCTCTTGTAACTTCTTTATTTACCATGTATTCAGAACTAAGCATTACTTGATCACTTTTTTCAAATGGTATATCACTTATTAAATTCTCAGTATCCATGCTAGTATGTGTGAAGGTAAGGTCTAGTAATGATGGTGTATCAGATACTGTCAGACACTGGAAAAGGTAGTGTAATCAGGGAGCAGGTGGACAACTTTTAGATGAGAAACAATCTGAGAGACAACTTGGTTGCAGGGAAATGAGGGCACGTGTAATAGCCTCTTTGATTTCAACAAGAGAATATTCTGTGTTTTAGATAGAAGAGGAGGCTGGGTTGATTGTTTTTATCAGGACTACCAGAAAAAAAATTTGACACTATCATATAGGAAGCTGGTAAAAGAGCTAGATCTTCAGGCAGGAATAAAGGGAAGACTGTGTTACTGGAGAGGTTATTTTTAGTGGCATTAAACAGGGGACGCATGTCAGGGGAGCTTTCTCAAAATGGGTTAAGGTTACCAGTGGTGTGCTGTGGGTGTTCTGTTCAAGGACTCCTGCTCTTCTTGATGTATGTCAGTGTCTTGCAAGAAGGATTGGACACTTATCTGAATATATTTGTGGATGATGCCAGAGACATTAGGGAGATGAAAAACAAACAGGAGTGCATCATTTAACAAGGGGACCTAGTCACACTCCAGAGTTAGTCTGATATGTGGTTGATGAAATTCAACTCGAGTAAATTGAAAGTAATGAGAATGGAACACAGTGAAAGAAGGCCTCAGTATGAGTATTATTTGAAAGGAAATAAGCTGCAGGAATCAGTGTGAGAAGGACATGGGAACTGACATATTTCTTAACCTGTTGCTAGAGTCCCACACTAGAAGACTGGTGTGGAGACAAAATGTTTGCTGGCAAATATTAGAATTACATTCAAATATATAGTCAGGGAACTATCAAACTGTTCACATCCTGAATAAGGCCAAAACAATGTTTCTCAATTTTGGTTACCATTTAAAGAAACAGAGAACTAATAGAAAAGGTCCAGAGGTGAGCCTTAAAGTTGTCCACCATGGAAGAGTGAAGAGTGAGGGGTGATTTAATCCCAGCCTTAAAAGTTTTTAAACCAGTTCATTGACATAGACCAATGTTTGTTAGCTGGATTTGTCTGATGACCCACCCAACATCCAGGCCTTTTTCACCACAGTTCCTTATTATCCCTATGGTTATAAAGACATAAAAGTATGGGGATATATTTTTACTCACAAATAACTTCTACAGGAATGGAAAAGAAAACAGTCAGGAATATGCCATTTCATTTCCCTTTGTATTTTGTGAGGTCATTGGAAGGTAAGTTTCAGTATATTTTGTGGATTATAAAAGTCTGCATTGGCATTATACATATTTTTGTAAGGTTTTTATGATTGCCTCATCTCTTATGATCTTTTGGATAAATATTCATGAGTTGTAGGAGTCCTGGTTTTGATATGCATCCATATTTCAAATTTTACAGGGTCACTGGACTCAAGCTCCTTTTGATTATTATTATTCTTTCTCAAGTCTCATCAAGGCTACTTTTATGCTTTTATGTATTATTATATCATTATCGTTTATAACCCCAGTGCTCCTTTTAACGGGCTTCTACAGCTTTGAAGCTGCACTACAATCAAAAGACACACACATATATATATGTTATATAAATACAATTTCTTTAGCTACAATTTTTTATTTTTTTATATGAAACATTGTTCTACCAAGTCGTCTGAACACACCGTAGGCAATTTGGATGGCATACATCGTGTTTTTCGGATACATTGTGGTATATTTCAGGGGTTTTGTCATACCCGTAGTACAGTACATTTGAGGAACATCTTGATCAAAGTGAATCCATCGAATTCCTGATTCTGATTGTAGTACAACCTCAAAGGGGTCCCGGAGTTATTAGTATTATTATAATGCAGTAGATGGAGAGAAATGGAAAAAGACATATAGGTAGATATGAATTTGATACATTGATGAAAAGATATATGGCTTTCCTTTTTCTGGAATGAATCAGGGGACCTAGAATGGTAAATGTTTAGTTAGTGCAGATAGACATTGCTTATATTTTTACTGACACATATACTGACTGTATTCATGCCATAAGTGTGCTCGTTTATATCTTTATTTTGATATCGTATATAGAACGCTTAAACACTTGAATTTTTGACATGGTTATCATGGGCTTTGTGAATACCTCTGAACAAGTCAGTGAAAAGTTTGTTTAAAAAAGAAAACTTGCTATACTGTATTAAACTCCAAGAACCAATTGTTTATCCATATTGCTGATTTAAACTTTACTCAGAGAACCTTATGTATATCTGTATTGTAAAAGTGTAACTCAGAGAACCTTATGCATACTTATGATATATAAGTGTATGAAGAGAGTGTGAAGTTGGATACGTGTCCCTTGTATTCGTAAGCATTTTGTAATGGTACATTTTCTCTGGTTAATACTAGCTGATGGGATTCGTTTTCTTTCATGATGGTTCAGAGGGTAACGCGTCCCGTTCCTACACCTCACTAACCCCTGTCAACCCGGGCCTAGGTAAGGGAAGTTGACCTAAGCTTGTTATTGCTCGTCTTGGTGTTGTAACTCTGGCTGTAGGGTATGATATGTATGTTGTAACTCAATGTTAAGAGGCGAATGATGTCATGGCTGTTGTAACGGTCATTTTTATGTTATGGCTGTAGTTGCCATGGTTCTTTTACATGTCATAGCTGTGTCAGTTATAGGACATGGCTGTTGTTAAGGTTATAAGACAATGTGTTGGCTGCTGTCTGTGTTACAATACGTGTTATGGCGGTTGGTGTGGTCATATAATATTATGGAAGTTACCACAATTACTAGACATGTAACAACTGTTATGGTTATTAAACATTTTCAGTATATTCACTATTAAGAAACAACTTATGACTTCTCTCCTCACATTTATGGAACGAGTTATGACTTCTTACAGTTGAAACATATTAGGACTTCCAAAGGGTATGAGTGTTTTCAAAGTTGAAACAAAGCATAACTGGTCTGTTTGAGACTAGTTATGACTTCTCATGGTTGTGAGACAAGTAATGACTTCTCATGATCCTGAAACTTATGACTGTTCTCATGTATGTGATGGGTTATGATTCTTTTCACAGTTGAGACAACCTATGACCATCTTCATGGTTGAGAGCCAAATTGTTATTGTTCTCTTGTTTTTAAGACATAATGACTGCTTTGCGATATTAGACATGATATAACTGTTCATGATTGTTAGAAGTTAAGACTATCAAAGTTTTGAAACGAGTTATTACTTGTCAAAGATTTAAGATAATTGCAATTCTCATGGCCGTTAGTTATAGCAACTTAGTTATGAGATCAATTATGACTGTTCTTACAGTTGTATGACAAGTTACACCCTCTCACTTCTGAGAAATTATGACTCTCATGATGGTGAAAATCATGATTTCTCATGGGTGTGAGACTTTTCTGGGTTTTGAGACAAGGTATGACTTGTGAGGTGAGTTATGACCTCATGGCTTAGACCGATTACTAATATTTTTCATTGTTATGAGTTATGATTTTCTTTAAGGATATAAGGCAAGCTATGACATTTCTCATGGGTGTGGGAGGGTTCTGAATGTTTTCATGGTTGTGAGAGAAATTCTGACTGCCCTCATGATTTAAGTTGTGAACTGTCAGGGTTGAGAAAACCTGTGACCTCATGATTATGAGAACTTATGACTGTCCTCAAGGTTGTGAGAGGTTATGAGGTTACATCTTCATTACATGTTTTTCTGGATTTTGAGATGAGTTATGACCGTTCTCACAGTTTTGATAGAAGTTAGGCCTTCCCTTGGCTGTGACAAATTATAACTTTTTTTGTGAGAAGTTATGACTGACCTCACAGTTTTGAGACAAGTCATGACAGTTAACATTTATGAGAGAAAGTATGACTTTAGTACTGACAGGTTATGACCCTTCTCACAGTTTTTGGATAAATTGTGATTTGTTCATAGCTGTAAGATTTGACTGTTTTCATTGTTGTGAGCTACGTTATGACATCTCACTTATGATTGTTCCACCGATGTTAGATAATTTATAACCTTTCAAAGTTGAGATACTATAAGACTGCTCGTACTGTTAAGTTATGAATGTTTTTACCATTAAGTTATGACTTCGTACTGCTAAGTTATGAATGTTTGTGCAGCTAAGAAAAGTTATGACTCTTCATACTGTTGAGGTAAAGTATGACTTTGTACTGTTGAGATAAGTCATGACTTCTTACTGATAACTTCTAACTGCATACTGTTGACTGATGACTATTCATACTGTTAGGTTATGACTGTTTTTACTGTTATGACTTCATACTTTTAAGTTATGACCTCATACTTTTGAGATAAGTTCAGACTTCATTTTGTTGAAATAAGTTATGTCTGTTCAAACTGTTGACATAAGTTCTGACTTCATTTTGTTGAAATAAGTTATGGCTGTTCAAACTGTTGGGCTAAGTTATAACTTGTTATTGTTAAGTTATGAAGTTTCAGTACTTTGTGGCAAATTATGACATTTCTGACTGTCCAGGTAAAGTAATGACTCCTCTTACTGGCATTAGGTAAGTTATGACCGTTCTCAGTGTTATGAGACAAGTTATGACCATTCTCACAGTTGTGTGAAAAGTTGTAACTTAGCAAGGTTTTGAGGCAAGTTGTGACTGTTCTTACAGTTGTAAGGTAAACTTACGACTATTATTATGATTTGATACAAGTTATGTTTATCCTCACTGTTGTGAAATAAGTTATAACAGTCCTCATGATTGTAAGATGTTATGATTTCTCTTTACTGTGAAACAAGTAAAAACTGCTCTTGATAGTTTTAAACAAGTTGTGACAGTTTTCAGTGTGGAGTTATACCTTCTCACTACTGAGGTAAGATTTGAGTGTTCTTCCTGTTGGGATAAGTTGGGATTTCTCAGTGCACTGAGGTAAGTTCAGACTGTTTTCACAGTTTTGAGGCAAGTTATGACTGTTCTTAATGTTGTAAGGTAGTTTATGACTGTTTTCACTATTGTGGGTAAGATTTTACCTTTCTCTTGAAATGAAACAAGTTAGGACTGTCTTAACACTTGTGACACAAGTTATGACTGTTTCACTGATGAGAGATAGTTATGACTCTTCTTACTGTTTGAGGTAAGCTTTGACTTTCACAGCTTTGAGGGAAGTTATGACTAGTAATCACTGCTGTGAGACAAGTTATGATTGTTCTCACAGTTAAGTTATGACTTTTCATGGTGTGAAATAAGTTGTGACATTTTCTGAGTTATGAGGTAGATTATGATTGTTTTCTTGGTTGTATGATGTTATGACTTCTCATGTTTGAGAGATGAGTTTGACTTCTCATTACCGTGAGATAAGTTATGAATTCTCACAGGTGAGATAAGTTATGAATTCTCAGTGTTGTGAGAAATTATGGTTGTTCTCACAGTAGTGAAATATGATTGTTGTCATGTTGCTATACTATTTAGTAGAGAAAAGTTTCATTTATGCTTTTCTTTGTTTTGTTTATCTTGTTTACAGTTCTGGCGTAAAGTCATGGAAGCATTGCACATGCGCTGGTGTAGGACCCGTTGTGGTAATACTCTGTCTTTCTCTCTCTCTCTCTCTCTCTTTCTATATATATATATATATATATTTATATATATATATATATTATTTTCTGCTTCACAAAATTTCTATCATGCATTATAGTTTAAGCTTGCTCATATTTGTTGCTAGTAATGTGTGCCTGATTGTTGTTTTGATATCCTTTTCCCCTGGATTTTGCAATGATAGATTGAAACTTTACAAGGCTGAAACATATCTTTATTTGTGTTCTTTTGTAGGGAGGGTGAACCACTGCTTTCAGAGGATCATTGACGAATGCAAAATATATCTTTTCTGATACAGCAATATTTAATGATTTTTGTTCTGTGCAAGTTTATAAAACATAAAGGAATTTAATTAGGATTTAGCGAAGTCTTTTGTTGTGTTTATGTGTTTAAGCTTCTTTTGCTTTGGTTTTCAAAGATGCTTCATTAGATTCATAGATTCTCATCCAGGAAACTTTCATTATAATTAGCAATGAAAGGAAAATATTTCCATGCAACAAGTACCCACCATATGACTAACTTCCGCTCCTATGTCCACTCCCATATATCTAAAACGCTTCACTTCCTCCAAGTTTTCATCATTCAGAATCGCACTGCAACTAACATGTCTCTCTCCACTGACCTAATAACTGTAGATTCATTCACATTTACCCTTAACTTCCTCCATTTACACACTCTCCCAAACCCAGTAATGAACTCCACCAGTTTCTCACTAGAATCTGCCATGAGCACCATGTCATCAGGAAACAGGAACTGATTCATCTGCCAAGACCCTCACCCCTACCACTTTCAGACTGTAAACATGCTGTTCTCTCTAAGACCCTTACATTCACTTCTCTGTCCATAAGAAAATTTAACAAACATGGTGACATCACACACCCCTCCTGCAGACTCACCTTCACCTGGAACCATTCACCCACTTCTCTTCTTACTATTACACGTGCCTTATTTTTTTTATTTAAACTTCTCATTGCTTTCAGTGGCTTTCTTCCCACACCATATATTAAAAACACTTTTTGCAGAGCATCTTTATCAGCCATTATCATACCTTCCCCCGGATCCGTAGATACCGCATGCAACCCCTTCTGTTTCTCCAAGTATGTCTTGCACACATTCTTCAAAGAAAACACCTGATCTACATATATATATATATATATATTTATTTGTTTATTTATTATACTTGATCGCTGTTTCCCGCGTCAGCGAGGTAGCGCCAGGAAACAGACGAAGAAAAATACCCCAT
>JAYMFT010368173.1:0-22002 GCA_038088735.1 Panulirus argus
GCTGAGAGAGAGAGAGAGAGAGAGAGAGAGAGAGAGAGAGAGAGAGAGAGAAATATTCCAATTTTCTGCCGCGAAGATCCAGGGGCCGCCTGCCTGCCGTAGACAGGGGACCTTAGCCGGGAGCCACTAGACAACAGCGCGGATCCCGGCAGGATTCCCTACGACCCTCCCCCAGGAGCTGACTGGGGGAGGCGGCGACGGGAGCAGAAGAAGCGGCAGCCAGCACAGTTCCCACACTGGAGGAGCAGAGCGCCCGTGTTTGCCCGGAGCCAACAAACATCCACCATTAACATGGCTGCCTTCCATTCCTGGAGGGGGGAGGGGGAAAGTTCTACCTCCGCCAAGTTTAAGGCTTTTCCGAACTTCACAAGGACCGGGAGTGGTGGTGGCGTGACGTCAATGGTTCTCCTCCTCCCCCATCCTTTATCCCCTCCCGTATCTTCGGCACCCGTGAGGGGGACAATACCACCACCTCCTCCTCCTCCACCCCAACCACGTCCCTCCACTCCAACCAATTCTCCCTCCTCCTCCTCCTTCCCCCTTCCACCAACACCCTCCCCCTTTCTCCTCCTCCTCCCCCAATTCCAACAGCCAACACAATCAGCCGCCTGGCATGTGACTGACAACTTGGCCGTGATTTCGGCGTTCTTTATTGATTATGACCTCTCCCTGTTGACACTCGGGCTGGCTTCTTTGTCTCCGTTTTCAGAGACCTTCGTCGCGTGCGCGCGCGCAAACACACATCACACAAACACGCTCACACACACACACGAAGATCTTGGCTCTAATGGGGCTCTCAAACCCCAGCCACGCTGATTAATACCTTCCCAAAGACTATCTCAACCAAGGGGAGGGAGGTTGCGTCGGCTATTGGTCGTAACCCAGGTAAATAAATGTTAGCGTTCGAGACACAGAAGGTGGGCAGCGGGCCGGCCGCCCGCCCGGTGGTGGTGGTGGTGGGGGGTCGGCTCGATCCTCTCCACCCGCATCCACTGCGATCCTCCCCCGAGATGCGAAGAGGAGTAAACAAAGGAACACACAGTGACAAATGCTACCAAAACAAACAGGTTCGCCAGAAAACGGGCATCTCTCACGGTGTCTCGGACGCCCTCCAACCGACGACCCCCAACGAATTCGTACACTCCCAAGCACGAGCGATCATCAATACTCCGAGCCCGGAGGCTAAAAGCGTCACTCACACTCCACCCTATAGGGCAAGAGACACGAAACGACACTCCCCACCAGCCCACTTCTTAAGATGATAACAGGAAAGCAAGATGGGAGGATAAGGTGGACCCGACAAAACATGCCCCAGCACGGCCATCTCGGGTGAAAGGAATAGAGTAAGAGAGAAAAAGTGAATTCAAGATATTAATCAGGACTGCAATGTTTGTGGACCTGACTTGTACTAAGAGGAATTTTGTAGAAAAATGGGGGGGAAGGACGACAGGAAGGAGAGAGAGAACACAGCTTTGCTCTTCGCGGGATTAAGGAGTTATCATAACGGTCACATTCCACTGGCTGCTCTCTCTCTCTCTCTCAGCAGAGGAAAAGTAGCCGGACGGGTGCTATGCGTACAGGCCTTGCAGGCAGTGGTCACATGCAAACTGCTTGCGATAACAGTGGCAACTATGATACCTGCAAAACACACAGAGAGAGGAGAGGAGAGAAGAGGAGAGTAGAGGAGAGGAGAGGGAGAGAGAGAGAGGAGTAACAATCGCGGCGTACACAATGGAATGACTGGAGACAGGTTATGCAAGCAGATTTGATGAGACTGATGACTTCTGATTCCACTCTCGTTAACAGAGAAGTGGAGGAAGAACTACCCCAGACACGTGTGTGCAGTACTCCATACCAAGTCGAATCAAAACCCGTGTCGATGTGACACAGCTGCTCACTGGAAAAATAATTACGACACCTATACAACAACGCTCCAGCTTATGGGAAGACTGACTTTGTGAAGTTGATTATGCTAGATTTCCCGGTTAAAGTGGAGGTTATGGTCATGACTACGCATGATAACGTTATTACAGGGCTGGAGTGTGGAATTCTGAAACAGCAGAGGCAAGCGAGTGACTAAAAAGTGCGTTTTACTACTATCACATTTGATTATGTTACAGCTTTTTCCATTTGCTCAAGACTTTTTCGTCATTAAAGAGATGTTGCACAGGTCCGAAGAGTTCGGTGCGAGAAAGAGAACAAGTATTAGGAGGGGGGGGAGGGAAGAGTTGAATTGTGTCAAGTGGAATAATCACCACTGGGGCGACAAAGGTTGAAAGTATGACAGAATTTCCAGGGAAAAGAAAGAGCTGGTACAGAAATAGAACCCTGACAACCAACATAGATTGGATATTGAGGGGGGTGTCGCCCCCACCGTCTACTGCGATGGGGCTGCCAGAGGAAGCTGTGCTTCAGCGTAGTACTGGGAGAAGCAGAAAAGCCAATGGAAGGGAGTTTAGACAGCAAAGACTCATGGAACACCCTCAAGCCAAACGCTCCCAAGACGTCGAGGGTTACACCAAACTCTCACCGTAATCTCAGGTTAGAGTCGCAAGCGAGGTCATCACCAACAGACCTAGCACTCCGGATTCCAAATTGGTAAGAACAAAGGAGGGATCCAAGTATTTGATAAGCGAGAGCTCGGGAGAGTTTCAAGCACTGGAGACGGTACGACAGGAGGAGGAGGATTGGATCGGGTCCCGGCCTGGAGGTGTTGGAGATGGAGAGGTCTAGATGAGTGGGGCACCCGCGGTACGCGAGGAAGAGGAGCGGAAGGCGGGCCAAGGTGGTGGCGGCGGTGCCTCGGGAACCTCCCAAGAGGCGTGATCGACCCGCCTAAGAACCCCATTTGTTTCCTGCCGCCAACCTGACAACCTGGGCTCCGTCGCCTCGTTCTCCTGCCGCTGTGGGAGGCCGTCCGAGATTCACCTCAAGAGCACAGGGATGTACCACTTCCCTTCCACAACAGCCTCAAGCCAAGACGGCCTCCGCTTCACTCAACTCCGACGGCGTATCCTCCCCACCCCCTTACCCCTCATTAACTCCCGTGTCAGCGTACACGGTGAGGCAGACATCACGACAGTAGCGGGAACGCAACCTGTGCACATTACGAGTACTGAGGAGAAATCTCGTTAAGACGACAACACTTTAACATTCCACAGTTGCTCGACGGGCCCGCCATCTTGATCCAAGACCCACTACAGTAATGTCACAGCACAATAGTCTCATGGCAGTAAATGTGGGAAATTACTCTTTTCTGAACACGACCTTTCAGTAACTCTTGCAGCAATCCTAACAAGTAAGGGGAGGTTCGACAGAAATCACGAGCGAATCTTTATCGCTTTCATTTGTTGTTGAAACACTTCCCCCATCTTGGAATCATGATAGAAGACTCTCACTCTTCCCTCGCAACAGGAAAAAAATGCCTGCCGATAAAATCCTTCGTGGCCATAATACTTCCGTCTACATAAACGAAAACAGCATCTGTCTGATTTCCACACATTCTCGAGTCGGGAGTGCAAGATCACCCACTCCTCCTTTCCCGCCCACCACCACTGAGACGCATCAAAAACTCGCCTCACCCTAACAGTCTAGTGCGTCAACCCTCCTTTCTGCGCCACCAGATGGCCTCAATTATGCTCAACAAGTTGCACACTACACATTGATTTCTCTCCTGCTTGGCGTCTTTTTTGCCAGCAATAACCACGTCCATTCCGCACCCCCCGGATGGTAATAGTGGGGGCTTGGCTCTCGAGGAGGAGCTGGCTGGCTGGCTGGCTGGTCGTGCGCCCGCCGGTATTATCATGGATTGCTTCCAAAATCAATCGGCGTATCGATCCCCCGGTACCAAGGAGGGAGGGGGGGGGGGGCGCTACCGTCGTCGGTGGAGCCAGATCTGTTTGGTTAGCGATTTAAAGGATCCGCCTCCCTCCCTACCTCCCCAAGGCTGACGTGATCGATGCCACGGGGGACATACCACTCACTCTTGATCAGCCTCCCCCAACCTCCTGCTCCACCTCCTCAGCTGCTGGTCTTTCGGTGACCAGAGGTCAGGCGGCTTCGGGGCTGGGATGCCAGGGCCCACAGGGGATAGCATCAGACCGGGAGGATCTAGTCAAAGTCTAAATATCAGCCACACTCTCGGACCACCAACCTCCTCCTGTTGACATACCTGAGACTCGTTAAATCCACCGTCCACAGCATAAACGAGCCCCCCCCCCCCATCCACTCCCTTCCCTTCTGGAGGAGTGGAGACCGGAGAGAGAGATGGCTCATCCTGACGTATAAACACCACGACAAATGGCCACTATACAACAACAACCCCCTCTCGTAACACGCCACCACAAACTGGACACCAAGAAGACTTCGGCGCTACCACTAAATCAAGAAAAAACGACGCTACTTCAAAACCTATGCAATATAATGTTACGTATTCGTGGATACCTCATGGTGTCTTGCGGGGTCTTCGCCCTCCACAAACCCGGGCTGGGCCCAGCCTCCAGCCCCCACCTACTCTCTCTCATCCTCGTGCGCTACCAACCTCACTCCTCACTACACCGAAGGACTCTCAAGCCACCCCTTCTGCAACTACAGCTAGAATCTTTTCATTCGGTCAGATCGCCTACCCTGTATGGCCGGGCTCTTGATTCCTCTGGGAACAAGACGACGTCGTGTTCCCGGACTCCTCCTCCTCCAAGTCACATCCGACGAGACTGCATCATCGTCAGAAAGGGAATACGTACACAGCGTCGTCGAAGGTCCTCCCGCTCCACAGGAGCCCACCTTACCTTCCTCCCGCGTAGAGCGAAGCGCTGCCAAGAGGCCGCAAGAGCCCACCAGCCGTAACAGGGGTTACCCGGTCCTAGGGTTGCGCTGCGTAACTAACGCGAGGACTGATCGCTATGTACATTTCGCTGGCGGGGTCAAGCATCCAACACCCACCCACAGCCACTCGAGCGCAAGCTTCTGGACACCAAAACGTCTGTACAAGTACTGCTATCACAGTCAGTCGGTACGTCCGTTTCTCATCTCCGGCAGGGGATAGAGGAGAAAATGTACCTCATAAATCTACCGGGTGTTGCTGAAGGAGAGAGAGAGAGAGAGAGCGAGAGAGAGAGAGAATGGAAATCCTTCATTTCTGTATTATCACAGGTGGAGCCAAGCGAGGGTTTAACCCCTCTCCCCGTAGGACTCAAGTCTTCCATCCCTAATGCCATCTGGCTAAGGCCTGAAGAGGCAAAACACGTATTCCTATCGACGCCCGTTTATACCCACGCGAAAGAGCGACCAACTGTGGGTGCGCCATCTCGGCAATGTAATAGAGCAGCAGAGCTACTCAGGCGACGTGCCTTCCCAAGTGGATTAATAGAAAAACGGGTTCTCCCATATACCTTTCACACTGGTAGTGGAACACGCTGAACACATTCAATATACAATAACACAATCTCGTTCACCACATTACCAAGCTAAGACACACTCAGGAGTATTACACGTCAACAAGCAGCACATGCCGTAAACACACAGAAGAAAATAATAATAAAAATGTTCAGAGGACGCTGCATAAAAAGGATATTCCACCATGGCTTGGACGCCGTTCTTCTTGAAGATGACGATACGCAGGACGTTCCCATAGGGCTGGCATATAGTGTGTACCACATCCTGCGGGAGAGAGAAGAAAACAAAACGTTAGTTCACATCACTTAAAAATTAAGAAAATCAGCGAATACTTATATAAAAAAATATCATTGGGGGTCATTTGTATTCCTAATGACACAAGTGAATTATCAAACAAAATAATACTGTCTACAGAAAGCATCTGTAAAAAAATATTTCAACTATTACGTCTGTGATGAATATGCCATTGCCTCTTCACCTACTTTGCAATGACGCAACCGCGTTCACTTCGGATCAGAGATCCTTCATATACGTCTAACACACACACACACACACACAATGTACATATATATACATCAGGTATATTACATAAATGGGTATCGCAGCTTGCAATCAACCACATACTATAATGGCAGCCCAGATGCAAGAGAGAGAGAGAGAGAGACTTGCGAGTGACAGTAAGCGATGGCACGGAGGCGACTATTCTGGCCCAATCCCCCGATCTTAATGAGCTAACTTCATGACCTCGAGAGGATGGCCAAGTGGCTCGCATCCTCCAAAACTCGCATCCTCCAAAAGCCTTCAGTGTGTGTGTGTGTGTGTGTGTCTGTGTGTGTGACTACTCTTTGTGTTACGGGGAGAGAGGGTTTTTACACTCGTGTTGCCCCGTTTCTTAACCCTGTATATATGTGTACCGAGTCTTTCCTACAATGTTATGTATCCATTCTACCGACCAGCCCCCTGTTGGGAGGGGGGGGGAGAGGAGGATGAACAGCTTGGGTGGACTGTGGACCGGCTGCCGTAACAGGATTCGAACCTAACGCGGGTTTTGATCCCAAGCGGCCCGTGCGTGCTTTTATGACGGTTAGCAGGCAACGCTAACCGCTACACCACAGAGGTCCGTGTGCTGCGTGCGCGCGCACAACACGTCAATTTTACCACCACTTGCTGCCATCCGTCCTAACCCCAACACCTGGCCTTGCATTATTAATAACAGACCCCGCCTTTGAAGGCACTGCTGGACCCAAAGTCACTCATCTTGTCAAGCGCCCGTGCCGGGCATAATGACCTGTCACTGTCACAAAGCATTTGAAGCGACGGAAATAGTGTATGTGTATGTGTGTGTGTGTGTCCTCGGAGACACAGGCCCCACAGTCACGACAGGAGCCCTCAGGGCCGAGCCGCTCGCCCGAACCCGACACTTATTGGACACGATCCGCGCATTCTTCTCACGTGCTCTCCAACGAGGTTCTCTCGTCTCGCCCGACCCACCCCAAGCCAACCTCGGCTATAGCTTAGCTGCATCTGTTTACTCCAGCCTGGGTGAACGGTCGTATGACTTTAAAACTGGCATGGACCTTCGACAGACTGGTAATACAAGCAGCGGAGTCGACTGGTGCTGGAAAAAAAAAAAAAATCCCTCCCATTCAGAATGTTTACCACATCCGCTCGCTAAAGCATGGCACAGTACGCACGCATGCGCTCTCCGCCTCGATCCGAACCCACGGTTTTTGACATACAGCACTGTACTCTCACTTCATACACGGAAGTCATACTGTACAATATGTATAATCAAATACACATTACTTAGTACATGTAAGTAAAGAAAAATCTATAAACCATGAAAATAAAGGACTCGAAATATGTGATTAACATTGCTAACATTGTAGCAATTGGTAAAAAATTATGAAATACGTAGGTATCAACGTTACTGCCAGTACATTACATTCACAAAGACACACTCAGTACTGAGAAGCATTAACCTGATCATAACAGATCCGTAACAGAGACAAATCCGCTCTTGCGACTTTCAACTTTCGATGCCTCTAACCTGTCTGTCGGGAGTGTTAATTTACGTTTACCTCGGTACCCTATATTGGTACTGAAGAAGGCTCCTCTGCCTCAATACGTCCAGATCTTGGGACCTAGCAACATGGCTGTTCCTATGAGCAGCCAGGCTATATTCCAGGCCTTGGTCTGTAGGAAAATGGGATGTAGCCGATAGTTTGATCAATTCCTGAACACAGGAGTTCTGACAAGTCGGTCATGTGTTTATATATATATATATATATATATATATTTATATTCTGTGTGTGCAAAGCGCTACTCTGTGTGTGTGTGTGTGTGTGTGTGTGTGTGTGTGTGAGTGTGTGTGTATGTGTGTGTGTGTGTGTAATATAAATAAATGATAATGTATATTACAAAGATAATTTTTCAAATTTATAGCTTATTGGCGAAGTTGGCTTTATCTTAAAGATGTCTCACAGCAGGAACTGCGTGTCGCCTTTCCTTCATGAAATGCTCGGTGGCCCAGATCATTCTGATTATTTAAGATACGGCTGAGCTTATGCGCAGGGAACGGTTGTCATTATATGATTCGAGAAACGTTTTTAACTTATGTTTCAACTGATGTATAACAAAAAAAAGATTGTGGTCTCCGATAACGATTGACTTTCTCGGGGAAAATGAATTTTAAGAGAGTCTCTCTTTGGTGACTGAATGAAACGTCGCCAAGAGAAAAAGGTGATCACTTTTGGAGTCGACAACAGAAAACGCGGAAATAAGTGAAGGCGATCGAGTGTCCTGGAAGTTGATGGAGAACCGGGAAGAGGACGCGGGGATACCTGCTGAATACCTGGTGAAGTCTTTGGGGTCTTCATACCCAGAGCCCGGGCTGGGTTGGGGTCGCTGGTCGACCAGCAGGTTCTCTTGAGACGGCAGACGGCCCTGAACTATACATCTGAAACGCTTTAAAAGAAAGAAAGTTAGAGTGATTTAGAAACGCGGATTCATCAGCAGCCATTTTGATGGCATCTGAGTTATGGAGAGGAGTATAAGAATGTTATACGTTGCTGGATGATTATGAACATAAAGCAGGGAAAGGTAAAAGAGATAATACATCTAATGAAGGGGTTGCTGTGGGGGGCGGCTAGAAAATATTATGATGCAGACAGATAGTGTTTCAATCCCCTTGGGGAAGTACAGGAAAAGGAAGCAATGCAGGAACAGTATGACGAAACAGTGTTGGAATGAAGTGGAACAAGAAATGGCGTTGTTGGAGACAGATGGCGAGATATGTATGCGGACAAGAAAAGGAAATTAACAAGGAAGGGGAGAGAAGGAGGCCATATGACAGCTAAAGCTAAGATAGCGGGAAGATATAGAGTGACAAGTGAGGAGGGAAAAAACAGAGATAATCGTTATCTGAAGAGTTGAAAGATAGCAGGTTGGTAATTATGAACAGCACAGACAGAAAGAAATTAAGCAAATACAGAGTTGAAATTCAGTCTCGGTTGAGGGAGAAGGCTGGGAGTTGGAGCCGAGAGGGGGAGGGAGGTGGTAGAGGTGAGACGGGGAAGTGGAAAAAGTTTTAGGAATCGTTTTTGAAAACCCTTTAAAACTGTGGGCGATAGGGAATAAACCAGAAGTCAGGACTGTATCGGTGCAGGAGCGGGCGGACAACCTGGTTCTCGTGAACAGAGAACAGTACGCGAGAGGGAAGGAGAACAGAACGTTGATATAAAACCGTTGGGAATATCATTGTTATAAATACAGAGGGTTGGAAAGACACAGAGAATCAGGTTGAGGTTTGACGGAATATATAGCGGTTGGTGAGCAGAGAAGTGGAGTGTAAAGGGTAGTAGGGACACACGTGGGGAGTAGGAGGTGGAGAGGTGGACAGAGGGAACGGGGTGAAGACGATCAGTAGTGTAAATGGAACAAGATGTATGGAAGGGAACGGTAGAAGGTGGGGCGCTCCGCTAGCGTCCATACTTGGTCCCTTTACGAAGCTGGGGGTAGTGAACCGGCGACCCCAGAATAGGCAACTGGCGTCTCTCGCCTGAGGAGGAATTACGTCTTTCGAGCACAGAATAAATAGTTTTTGCATATTTTTGTTGATGTTTTTAATCTGTCAAGTTCAGCTGTCGGTAAAGATCCGCTTGGCTTTAGGCCAGTCTTCACAAGGCTCCGTCCTCCACTCCACCTAACGAAATTTAGCTCTTATCACAGCTTTAAGTTCTGACGGAGGGATTTCTCTGAAAATATCTTTTATTGACTCGTTTTTTTTCGTGGAATGTTAACCAAATCAATCCATTCCTCTAGCGAGATCCACTTTCTCATCTCGTGAATGAACGTTCAGTTCGTAAGTCCACGTTATTTCGTTATTGGTTTGCAGAGTCTGTTCAGCATGTGTGTAGAGGACGAACCTGATTCAGCACTGCTTCCTGAAACAGGGTCTCTGACACCGGTTGAGGAGTGGGCTTGAACCTCGGGTGAAGTAATGATTTAAGCAGGTATCGGCAGAGTCAGCGGGTGCCACAGAATGAGACTATGTTGTTCGATGGTGTGTTTAGGTGAAACTAGGCTGCTGCATGCCACCATAAAGCCAAATTCTGCCAATAACTTCTTGAAAAAGAAGTCATGATACGTGAGACCAGTTAAGATAACCGAGCCTGCGTCGGGAGCAGCACCATTCGAGTCACTAGGATGTCATCTTGCCTCTACTGTAGATTAATGACATAACTGTGTATCTTCCTAACCTGCCCCCCCCCCGCCCCACCATTATAATTGTTCCTCATGACATGTGTGTAACGGCACGGACTGATGTGCCACGCTTCACCTCCCTTCCCTCACGACCTGTAGCCACCTTCGTAAAGCTTGTGTGCCTTCTGTAAATACACCTTTGCTTTCCTGTCCTTGGTGCTATGTATGTGGTGGTGGTGGTGGTGGTGGTGGTGGTGGACTGTGGTGCAGCCCGACCCTGTGGACGATGGTAGTGAGTCGGTGTGGGCGTGGGGGGACTGGGTGTCTTTCTCGCCCACACAGATCACCGCCCAAGACGACGCCTTGTTCAGGGTAAGAGGGGCACAAGCGAACACTGAAACTGTGGGATTTTTTTTTTTCCCCATTGTGTGTGCACGCACAGCATGTTGGAGACATTTGTCTTGGTATTGCTCATATCATGTTGCTGAGAGTCTGTCAGTATCCCAGAAATGTAATTACTTTATATCACACCTTATTACAAGATACCAGGGGGCAGTTTGAGTTTAGTAATTGTAGCTTATACACTGAAGCTGTCCTGGTACTCTTGTGTGTTAGCACTGCCTCGCAGGATACGAGGGAATCGCTACAATTAGCACTGAATTACAAGTAGAACAATCATTAGTGTCATTCACCACTATTGGCTTCCATTATGTTCTTTTATGTCTTTCTTATGAAATTCTTTCATTTTCTAATTTAGAACATCCATTTGTTGCGATAACAAGATGATTACTGTGAACGCTATAGTCAGTACAAGTCCAAGACCTGTACCCATAGAGAGTGAACGGACAAGAACCCCATCGTTATCAGTGGCAGAGAGAGAGACAGAGAGGGAGAGAGCTATGACCTACACCGACCCTGAATGCCAGAGAACTGTGTATATAACGGGTGTAAAACTACGTAAAAAGAAGTCTTGAGGTATCATCCACTTGGCCATGACTGTTGGCCAGCCAGCAGGCAGTGGGTAGAGCTTGGCTCTGCAGCCGGACTGGTCTCACTCACACTGCCCCCACGCCCCCTACACACACTCTAGTGCTGGGTCACTACCACATCCTAATGCCATCAGACACCTTCCTCACAGCGAGGCCACGAGACATTCCGGTGACCTGGGTGTGGGCCCTTGGTCGAGCATGACAAGACAGTACCACGCTAGCCAGCAGTGTGTGTGTGTGTGTGTTGGAACACGACTTTGCTTGAGTCTGACGCATTTTTCGCTTGTGCCTTCGTGTTCCTAAAGTTGACACTAACATCTCCACCTTGTAAATCATTGCAAGACTAAGATGGTTACTTTGAGGCTACTATAGTAACACTAACAGAAGTGGGTGTTGTTACCACAGGAACAGAAGATATAGTTCAGAGAAAGTGACACTGTTATTCTTGGACCAATAAGTGTATGCAGTAAAGTCTTTGTTGTAAATGTCTTTGCGCTTATGACGGTAACAGTGAAGCTAGTCCTGTTGTGTGTGTGTGTGTGTGTTTTGACTCTGTGTGTGTGTGTGTGTGTGTGTGTGTGTGTGTGTCTGTGTTTCGTCCAGAGTCTGACCATTTGTCCACTTCACGAAGAGAGATTTTGTAATTCATATTGCTGAAGCTTTTGGCCCTAAGGTGAAATGCATCAAATTGTATGGTGTGTTTCTTTTACTGGCTTTCTTATAACATGCCTGAAGAAATCTGTCATTCGAATTGTGAGAGAATGCAAAGATGGCCGGCAGCTGAAAAGCCTGATGATGATGAAGGTACTCCAACCTTCTCTGGATGATGTTAGAGAAATGATGTGGAAGTACATCTTGTTGCTTCAGAACACCAGGCCAGTGCTGCTCAATCAGCATATCCTGAAAAAGAAATGTCTCTAGCTTATAAATCATCGCTAAATACAGTAATGTTAACAGATTATTAAAATTTAATGACCATCAAATAGACTCAGTGGAGTCTTTCTATAAATTGATTTTTATATGAATAATATTACACGTATCACGGAGGATACCGTACAAGCTTTGTCATTCGCATTAGACACTTAAGGTTTTAATCAACCTGATAGTAACTTCTTGAGATCGACGGTACGATCCATGGGATACGATGGCGTCGCCTGTATGAGGCCAGATGCCAGGCCATCATACGTCGTTTCCTGTGTGTTTTAACGCGTGAAGAGTCTAGATAAGACAGGGCAAACGGTGGAGACTTTCCGTGCTGATATCAAAGTGGCTCCTTGTCCGTCGAGGAAGTAGTGTATTGTGACGCCTCGTTTTCTCTTCAGTGTCGTTGACGTAGTGTTCGGTTAGCTTCCTCGTCACCCTCAAGCATGGTGCTCTTGGATTCTCCGCACTACTCTGAACTGTCTGCATGTTGCCATGTGCATGTCCTGGGGTTCAACAGTGTTCTTGCCTTCTAGAAACGTGGCCTTGTGCATGTTTGCAACCCGCCCGCTTCCCAGCTGGGCCAACACACTTGTCTATCCGTTAAGAGCCATGTTGATCTTGTAAGTCAATGCAATCGTGATTAGCATTAAAAGAGCAAGGGATGATACATTTTATACTTGGATTAGCTTTATGTGTTTTTGTTTGTATATGATTAAGATATAACCGTTCGCATTTGCAGAGACTTTAGCCAAGAGCGTAAAACATGTTTAGTTTCCAAAATTTGCATACCAGTAGGTTTGGTGATCAATAATCATCTTATCATCTGGCAGTCAAGATGTCTCCTTGTCTGAAGTGATTAGCAGGAAGGAGGTACTGGTGGGTTGCATGTCTGGATTAGACATGTCTTAGAAAAAGAAATATGTCTTATTCTTGAATATCTCGAGATGATATCCTTACTGGAGGGAACTACATAGGAACACAGCTGGTCGTGTCACCTAGGTTACAGTCATGCAACTAGTAACCGAATGCAACTCGGGTCATGTAATATTGATAGCTTACCACCACATTAAGTGAGAGTGACAGTGACACAAATGGGAAGATATATAGATTGTCTTATCACAAATACACAGATGTAAACGTTGACTAAATACTCAACTGTAGTGTCACAAGCGAACAAATACACGGATAATTAGGTTACATGTGACGATGTACAGAGCCTTAAGTAAACAAATACACAGTTGGTCACGACAAAAGGCGGTCAGGTTCACAAGATCTAGAAGCTGCTTTGCCTGAGCAGTGGGCTGCCATGACACGCGTGCATCCAGTCCGCCCATCATAGTCAGTCATCACTTTTACTTCTAGAGACATATTCTGAAATGTCAGTAGTGTGCAAGAAATACCTTCAATGTATGCTACGAACAGGGGCTATCACATGATTAAGAACATCTTCCGCCCACATACATACGTGGCAAATTCATGCAAGGAGTAACATGGTGATATGATAAAGGCTTGTCAGCTTATTTGTCTTACATCTTACGGGGACTGGCTCTCACCCTGCTTCCAGGCACCACCTGGTTTAAGCATCCACAAGGTCTGTTCCAGATGAAAGACATGGGAGCTACGAATAGCCATATACTTTGCTTCTCGTAGATTGAATAGGACGTGTGTGTCGGAGGAATGGCTTTCGTCATTAAATCGTAGATGTACGTACGTACCTCGGAAAAAAATAGAAAGATATTAGGGAATTGAACCTGGAGACAGAAAAGATTCTGGTGGGTCATGAATGGTTGTGCAAATTACAGAATGCCAGAGGATGTACTGAGTCCCATGAGAACAAAACAAAGGTGAGAGGATGTGTGTAAATTGTGTATCACTGGATCTGAGCGTTATCAATATCGTGAAACAAATCAAATGTACAGATTATGAGAAGGATACGTTTCGAAAGAGCATGAGATTTGTTTTCATCGGGTCAGGGATAAGACTGAATGGTCAGCGAATAGATCAAATGGTCAGTGATGAGATTGAACGATCAGTAATGGTGCTGAATGGTCAGTGATGAGATTGAATGAGAAAAGGGGAAGAGGAGAGGCCAAGGTGTACAACAAAAATGTGAAACACAGTCACTAAAGAAAACGATAAAGTTGATGAACGTTTAAAGATTGCCTACAACACAGTAAAAGTTAAGCAGAACCTTTCGTAAAGGTCTCTCAAGAAAGTATCAACAGTGACAACCAAAGTGGAGAGTGAAGTGTAAAGATTGGGCGTGACGGAAAGGCACCTGAAGAAAATTATTTCGCAAGGAAGTGTGTGTATGTGTGTGTGTGTGTGAGAGAGAGAGAGAGAGAGAGAGAGAGAGAGAGAGAAAGAGAGAAAGAGAGAGAGAAAGAGAGAGAGAGTTTGTAAGAAATAGGAGGATTAAGGACAATGATGACTGAAACGCATGGGTGGAGACTGTTGAAGAATCTGTGTTTAGAATACATGGCATGTTAGGCTATTTTCATATGTGGAAAATAGAAAGCAACTGCGGAACTACATTAAGTTAGTTCATGAGGAAAATTTGTCTCGATCTTTGAACAGTACACAGGCGATCAGTAGTCGAAATAATACACAGGAGAACGACACGAATTATGGTGGTTTGCTGGATGAACCATAAGTATACGTATTGGGCAGAATAAGTTTAAGCCCTTTTCATGAAGTGTACAGGAGGAGAATGTTGAAAATGTGAAGTGAAGGTTCAGACTTTCACGGCTGAAAGGAAGGGGCAGCCCCAGGATAATGACAGACCGAATGGGAAAGGATTAGAATAACGTTTCCCTGAAGATATTGTCGAGTGAAGCACTGAACGTAGAATAACTCAGGGAAGAGGAGTTACCGCAGAAGCTCTCCAGATCTTCGGGAAATAGGAAGAAATTAAGTGTGAGGTGTACCTAGAGCTACCGTGGTGGAGTGCTTGTTTCGTCTCTCTTGTGTATATGTTAAGCCGTACCTCTTCCAAGTAAGGATTATCAGTCAAGTGTTAGTGATATAGATATAAATTATATATATATATATATATATATATATATATATATATATATATATATGATAACGATGTCGAGGACTTGAAGCCTTGTCTTACCACACAGAACTACTGGCACACAGGCAAGAGGAGAGGTGGGCCAAGGCAGCGCTAGTCAGAACCAGTGGAAGTGTTGTCAAGGGCCAGTGGAATGACAGTGGATGGTACCCAGTGGGGGTCCTTTGGATGCCAGGGTAAAAGAATGAAGAGGAAACGCAAGCCTTATAGAGTAAATCAGCTTAGAGGACAATATGAATAATAAAGTGCTCTAGTTTGTGTGGGTATTATTCTTCGTTTTAATATAAACATAAGTGCACTATAAGCCTGTTTACCTTTCATCAATTCACCCGATAAAAATGGTCGTTTTTTTTAATGAATATTCTATGGATACAAGACAGGTATACGGTTTCTCACAGTATGTTAAAAATAGATTTCTATATCAATCTAAACTTGAAGGACTTGTACTCCTTTTGCGTTGAACCTGGAACTTTCGACCTTTCGAGCATTAATCACTCATTCACCTCAAGATTACCACAAAGAGAACGCCTGAGATTGCAAGGAAGCAAATCAAGAAGATAATGACGTAAAATTTTAAGGCATACATGTCACACTGACCCACAGAATGGTATATAACCCGTCGGTCCATGAACAATAAAGGTCTTCCAGCGTACACTGTGATGATCGGGCATTGAAAAAATAAAGAAATCTTTGTAAACTGTGGAATTATAAATTTCGGTTAACTGTCCATGAATTTTAGCCGACCATGGCGTGGAAATTTTGTACGATTTTTTTTTCAGATATAAATACCAGAAACGATGCACATGGATACAAAAAATATAAAAACCTGTACACTGAAAAAGAATGTTATTTCTAAAGAACCAAAAGCACTAGCATCAACCGTAATAACAAAAAAGAAAAAAATAATAACTATTGAAATTGCGAAATAGAATTTGGAAAAATAAAATCTATTGATCAGTACAGAAACTTTTAGATTCTAATGTTCATTTCTCTCATGAACTGAACGCCTTTCAATTAGTGATGACTGCGCACGCGGCTCTTCGTTAAAACGCGTCTCCTTTGGTCTCCAGATGAAACCTTCGATGTTACAATTTAATCTCCCAAAATGTTACGCACTTCAGACAATAACAGTGACCCCTCCTGATCTACCTGAATGATGATAGATTTAACGACTCAGTGTGTTATAACAGAGCCTGTAAGAGTGGGAAAAGCTTTGATTAAGAGAACTTGTCCACTGTCCGCTACGAGGTCAGTCGAAATACCTTTAAGTTGACTCACTGATAGTCAAAAAAGAAGAGTTGCTTGTGGGTGACTTGCTTTAAGGATAAAATCGCCCATTATGGTATATTAGATCGTTCAGATATATATGGCTGAATATATGACGTATTTATTAGCATACCCTTCAGATCTCTTTCATCGCTAATTCGAAAGAAACTCAGAAACAAAGGAAATAAAAAAGTATTAAGTTTCATCTATCTTCTCGTCGTTTACTTATACAGTAAACATCCATGACGTAAACATGACGTAGTCGGTATCTTGGCATTTTCAGACGTCATCCCCAGCAACAGGCAGCGTGAATGTGGGCCTCTTTCTTCGGCCTCCTACATCTCCAACTGCTCCTTATCACCCATGTTTCCGTTGTCTGTCTGTTGCCTCACCAGCTGGGGAACTCCTTCAAGCTCATTTACTACTAAATAGCTTTCCTCTCTTGGAGCCTGATTTATGAGTTGCGTCATGGTAAACTACGGTAACGATGCCAAATCCTTCGTCGTAATTTGTAAGCGATGGTGTTAGTTCCCCACCACTTCAGGCAAGGACTTAAGAGCTTTAGCTGAGTCCCATCTGGGGTGACTATTTTTTCAGGCTATATTCACAACACTCGCTGACCTCTACATTACTCTCTTTTCCACTGAAATTCAGTTGCAAGGGAAAAGTAACGAAGCCACCGGCCTGGCCCGTCACCAGACCAAATCGGGCCCAGGTGCTAGTGTCAACACTTGACCCCCCTAGTAATAAGCAAAGTACAGAAGTGAATTCGAAATACATCAACTCTTCGAGCTCGGCAGAACGACCTTTGAGCATGATGGCGTGGCCTTAGTGATTCCTAAGGGTCAAACGAAAGGTCGCTCTACCATGATAACCACGGGTCGTACTACCACCATGCTTTTCAGAGTCATGTGACGCCCTCAGTTGATTGTGAAGGCACTCAACACTACGATCGAACTGATTGAGACGGACGCGCCAACTCTTTATATTTTCTCCAGTAGACTCCACTTGTTTTTTCTGCATGGAAGGCTCAAGGCCATATCAGGTCTTTGCATAGTTAGAGTGGTATATGTTATACTTTATATCTCCATCATTATCTGTAGGGAATGATGCATGACTAAAATATGAATATGTTGCTACATTATACCCATAAACGGCATGATTAACACCACTTGATATTGTAATGAAGACCTAATCTCTTATGAATAAAGAGTCCACTTTAAAATCTGAAATACTGTTAAATCTGGCAGCACGATGCCATTCATCTCTTATCAGTAAGCAGTGAGGACACTTTTAAAAGCGCCATCAACCATTAAATTCTCCCTACTCCATCAACTCTGTAAAGGAGATTCCTGTCTTAAAGTCTTGCTCCTTCTATATTACGCCACTACAAGTGGACAGTGGTCTCACGTTTTACCGCACCTGTTGTAAGAACTCATAGTAAACCATTCTTAAAACCCTCTCAATCCTCACGGTTCTCAAGTCTTCATAATCTGAATCAACTCGTTTGTTTCTACTTTCCACCGTGTGGATACGAGGCGCTGCTGTGTGGCAAGTTATACCCAGGCTTGTGCGTCATTCTCTTTTTCTCTCCACATCGTGAAGGTGTTCGCAAAGGACGCAGACACTGGCATGAACGGCGACCTCAACTACAGTATCAAGACCGGCAAGGGCAAGAAAGGTCGCTTCAAGATCCACCCGAAGACTGGGCAGGTGTACACCAACAAGGCCTTCACCCCAGCCAAAACATTTGACCTAATGGTAGGTATTGAAGTTGAGACTTTTTTTCATGTGTGTGTTTGCATATTTACAACTAAGTGACATGTCATACGTTTTGTGTTGTACCTTGTAACATTTACCAAAAGGAATGTACTCCTTCCTTTTAATGACATGATGTACATGAATTGATGTACGATTGAACTCATCCACGATTATATGAACTTAGTGATAGAAAAATAATCGTAATTCCCTCGACCTGACATTTCTTTGTTAGGAAGATGGTAAACATGTCACATAGCCGGTCTATTACCCCTCAAGACACGGACTTTCTCTGTGTGAAATGAATCACACGTGATAATAAGACACCTGTTGAATGATTATTATCAACCAAACTTTTGCGATGGCAAAAGCAAGTGCATCAAAATTTGTATTTACAGTCAGGCAATGTAGACAGATGAGATACAGAAAGGCAGTGAGGACAGATGAAATATAAGCAGGCAGTGTGGATAGACGAGATACAGCCAGGCCATATGGACAGAAGAGATGCAGGGTGGTAATGTGGACAGACGAGATCCAGGCAGGTAATGCAGACAGACGAGCTACCGTCAGGCAAAGTGGACAGACGAGATACAGGCAAACAATGTGGCCATGCGGGATAATGAGGCAGTGTGGACAGACGAGTTTCACTGTGCTTTAGTGTTATATTATCACGGTCCCATGTGTTTTTTTTATATTTTGTAATCTGTGTATCCCTGTTCTCTGTAAGCCTGCGAGGCTGAAGTCGGGGACCCCACGTCTGCAAAATTAATATCCACAAAAGGTTCATGGCTGTACAGACTTCATCCTACACGTGTAGAGGGGGACGGAATAAGAGGTAACTAGAAAATAGACACACTGCGCTGCTATTTTACCGACTGATCAATATTAAAAGGAGTAAAGGCGTGATGTTGCCCCCTGTGTTGGATCCAGTAGAGCAGTCTTCAGGGTGAAAATGATGGAATCTTTTGATTCGTATGTTAAACTCAAAGGGAGCATATGAGCATGGATTTTACATCTACTTTTATGGAAGTCTTTTCCATGCTTCCTGGCACTTGCTGTATGCCATTCATTAACTATAAAGAAAAAGTTTCATGCCATTCCTTGCCATTCCCACAGCTGATGAATAGTGTAAATGTAATAGTATAGGTGACGTAAGCAAGGATCAGGTTTTGTTTCATGATATGCAAACAATTATTTTGCTTGATGCCCGATTCATGTCGATGTTGTTGAGTTTTGGCGTTGCCGATTTACTAATTCACTGTCCCCGGGTTCGATCCCTGTCGCGGGCAGAAGGCGCACAGCTCCCTTAGCTGTTCATCCATCCTCTGGTTGATATATAAACGGGTACTACTTCGGCTGGGGTAAAACGCCACAGCTGTGACAGGCCTGGCCAGCCGATAGCTGGTAACTCGGCTCGAGTGAACCCAGGGGTGTCCATGTCCTGGGACATGGCCCTTACTAACAGGCCGATGAGCCTACCAAGGGCTGGTGCTTTACATGAACCGATTTAGGGCGTCACATTTAGGTACGACGCCGTAAGACTGTTCAAGGAATGCTGTAACTAAACGAGGAACGATGCTCTGCATAATTTGTATTAATAAAGATTAAGTACGAGAGAAGGCCAGCTGCCTTCATTGTCCTGCACCAGTTACTGGCTACCGATGCAGCCGTAGCTCAGCCTTTTGGCGCTATTTTCTGACAAAAGTTCCCCGTCGCCCAGGAACAATGGTGCCTCACTGTTTATATGAACATAAGCTTTGGTCGATCCCCGAACGCTTTGTTAGGACAATGTGATGAGAGCAAGTAGCCTGTTTTTCATCATATTACGGTCTTTGTAGTCTTAACACTAAAATGGCTTAGTCGTGTTTCATTAAATATAAAAGTCATAAACCGGCAATACAATGGCGGCAATCCCTAATTGATATATACTGCTGAGGCATTGTTCCTCCATCCGATACTGAACAAAGGACCGACAGTCGGCCTAGTGTCTCATCACCCCAAATACACTCCCATTACGGGTGACCATTTCCCTCTGAGACACCAAACCCTCTCCCTCAAATCTCCTCCAATTTCCGGACCGAAATGATTTTTTGTAGGATCCCCGAGAGAAATCCAAACTCATTTGCAAAGTAGGGCACATGACAGGACAAAAAAATTGAGACATTAACGCAGGATCTTGGGAAAATTAGATGGTGCTATGACTTTGGAAACTTTAATTCCTTCACGTGCTTTGCCGAATGGTCCTTATTTGTCAGCGACACATTTCCTGCTGTTGTATCCTCTTTGCCGAGTTCACAGTACGATCCTGTAACCCAGACAGTACGTAAGAAAGAAATGATATGTAAAGGTCGCAAAGCAAGAGGTTGATTATGTATCCTGTGCACCACGGCCGTTCACATTGGCCTAAAAGGCAGCTCTGCCATTTTTACGGTAATCCAGGTGATTACCAGAGGCTGTTAAGAGCCCCTAATGTGAGCTGGCTGCAGATAGCCTGGAATGTACGTGTCGTGGGAGGAGGTGGGGAGCGGGGGGCGGCGCCACTATCACAAGTAATGCTACTGCCGTTAAGGTTATTTGAGTCTCGCAGTAAAAGACCGAGGAAATACATAGGAGGAGAGGACTGTATCATAGCGCCCCCCTACAGTGGCATCATTATCACACCTACAATACCCGCCTCTCCATACGGTTCCTAAGCTGCTGCTTTAACCTTATGGTCCTGGCGACCCACAGGTCCAGGCGCAGGACAACGGACAGCCACAGTTCAGCGCCTCCACGCGAGTCCTGGTGCGCGTGGCGGACGTCCCAGACACCTCCGCCCACCCGCCCGTCCTGCCCACCCTCGCGCCAGCCCACGTCATGGAGACGGACCCACCCGGACACCTCGTAGCCTTCGTCAACGCCCACGATCCTGACAACGACACCTTGTGGTACTACATCACAGGTGAGGAAGATAAATTAGCGTATGAAATTTTACTATAGTATTGTATTAAAAGCTTTTAGGAAACTTTTCACAAGAAATACATATTTTTTTTTAGCCTTTTTCCAAGATGTTGCATGGTCACACCTCGTAAACATCTCAGTTATTTCTTTACTAGCTGGCAAACCAATGTAAAGCCTTTGCTTCTCAATGTACACTCATCTCTGTCTCAGCTTATCTCGCTTGGCCACTCCTCCAAGAGTGTGATTTATTCACAACTACTTGCAGGAACAGGTTCAGTATTTCCCTTACTTGTTCCTTTTCCATTTTCATGTTTCCTATTTATTTCAGTGAAAATGTTTATTTTACTCGGATGTGCATTTGACCTACGACAGTAAACCAATTCTCGTCTGATTTTTTTATTTCATATTCTTTTGATGGAAGTCATCATTTTCTGTTGAGGATTCTCTCCAGCATATGCTATTACCTCCCGATAAAGGTCAGTACATATGTACATATTCGACGATGAAACAGAATTTTGCTGAGATCGGAGGAACAGGTGATTCCTGAGAGAGACTGGTGAGTGGACAACTGTGAAAAGCTAAGAAAATGAAGGTTTCACTGGCAACAAGCATCAGAGGAGGAAGTTGTGTCGATTTACACTGCCTCGTTGGCTACGAAAATGAAGGAAATTGATTACTGATTTCTTTTTACTTGTAACTTGATCTAAGGTAACGGTTATTTACATTTTTTTCTTTCTTCCGCATTACGATGACTGTGTGTGTGTGTGTGTGTGTGTGTGACCCTCAGTCTAAATAGGATTTTTGGAGACATTTCTCTAACCGTTACTTACGGATATAAATCGAGAGTTCGCTCGATATAGAGATCAATATTTACCAACGGGCAGTATTGGATTATGTGTTAATTGATAGGCGTGTAAAAGAGAGACTTTTGGATGTTAATGTGCTGAGGGG
>JAYMFT010368184.1:0-22001 GCA_038088735.1 Panulirus argus
GGGCCCGGCCTTGATGTGGACTTTTGTCCGTGACTGGAGCCTTCAACATAAAAAAAAAAAAGATCTATTGATCGGTTATTATTATCATTATTATTCAACAGACTCATTTGTTGATGCAGCTCGGTTAAGGTTAATCTTCCTGTGTGTGTACAAGGATATATATACAGGCGTGAAAACTTTATATTACTGTTTCCTTCTACTTGCTCGTAACAATATCCATTACGTTCGAGCTAAGTAACCCTCTGAGCACTCGGCATAGATACCATCAATATTCCTGAAAAAAAAAAAATCACTGCACCAGATTATCCACGGTGTAGTGATTTTATAGTGCCGCAGTGCGATCCGCGGCCTCAAACAATATGACTGACAAACGGAATAAAACTACATTGTCTGACCGTAATGTTAAAAAAGAGAAAATCGAAAGTAAAGGAAAGATACGAAGTTTAGTAAAATAGTTTAATTAAACCTTATGTTTTGTTCCTCAAAGACGTGCTCAAATAGCTAACAACCTTCCAGTAGCTGAAAAAAATTGTCCAAGGTATTAACTTTAGGATAAAGACTTATTGGATTTCCTTAATGAGGAAAAAGTTACAGTTTATATCTTATGAAAATCTGTGTAATATATCATCTCTTGTAGACTTAAACCTATTCGAATTCAATATTTGTCGACACCTCAAGTTCTGTTGTATTCAGATATCCTAAGTTAAAATGCATTCCCTCCTATCCTCAGGTGAATTGCTTTTCCTCCTATCCTAAGATAAACTGCTTTTCCTCCTCTGCCAAAGTAAACTGCTTTTCATTCTTACCTCCTGCCCTGACAAAGTTGACAGTGAAAGATAGAAGAGAGATTTAGGGGCGTTACCTGCAGGGAAAGAGTGCGATGCTTGGGAGATGTACAAGAGAAAACGGAAGGAGGTCTAGAAGATGCAGGGGCTGGGAAAGAGGGGAAACGAGAGGTGGGGGCAAGAGAGTATCGACAAACTTTAGGGAGCATAATAAGATGTTTTGGAAGGATGTTAACAATTTGAGCAAAACAAGAAAACAAATATAAGCATAAATGAAGGCAGCAGACCTCCGTGGTGTAGTGGTTAGCGTTCCTGACCGCGGCGCATTCACGGGCCGCAAAGGGTTGAGCGCATAGATTCGAATCCTGGTTGCGGCAGTCGGTCCACAGTCAACCCAGCTGTTTAGCCATCCAGGGGGTTGGTCGATAAATTGGGTATCTGACTCACGCTAGGGTATATAAATATGTTTATATTTATCTATTTAGTATATTTGATCGCTATTTCCCTCGTTAGCGAGGTAGCGCCAGGAAACAGACGAAGAAAGATCCATTCACTCACGTACACACACATATGTATACATGTACATATATGCGCAATACATATATATACATACCAACATATACATACATACATACATATACATATACACGCATATACACATACATATACACGCATATACACATATACAGATGTACATATTCATACTTGCTCACCTCCATCCATTTCCGACGCCACCCCGCCCCACAGAAAATAGCATCGCCACCCCGTGCGTCAGCGAGGTAGCGCCAGGAAACAGACGAAAAGCCCACATTCGTTTACACTCGGTCTCTAGCTGTCATGTGTAATGCACCGAAACCACAGCTCCCTATCCACATCTAGGCCCCATAGACCTTTCCATGGTCTACCCCAGACGTTTCATATGCCCTGGTTCAGTCCATTGACAGCACTTCGACCCCGGTATATCATATCGTTCCATTTCACTCTATTCTGTGCACGCCTTTCACCCTCCTGCATGTCCATGCCCGGACCGCTCAAGATCCCTTTCACTCCATCCTTCCACCTCCAGTTTGGTCTTCCGCTTCTCCTTGTTCCCTCCACCTCTGAAACATATATCCTCTGTCAGCCTTTCCTCACTCATACGTTTCATATGTCCAGACCATTTCAGCACACCCTCTTCTGCTCTCTCAACCACACTCTTTCTTATTTTCATCCATCTCTCTTACCCCTACGTTACTTACTCGATCAAACCATCTTATACCACATATTGTCCTTAAACGTTTCATTTCCAACATATCCACCCTCCTCCGTACAACTCTATCTATAGCCCATGCCTCGCAACCATACGATATTATTGGAACTACTATTCCTTCAAACATACCCATTTTTGCTTTCCGGGATAATTTTTTTACTTTCCACACATTCTTCATCGCTCCCAGAACCTTCGCCCCCCTTCCCCACCCTATGACTCACTTCCGCTTTCATGGTTCCATTTGCTGCCAATTCCACTCCCAGAAATCTAAAACACTTCACTTCCCCATTCAAACTCAGTCTCCACATCACTTAAAGATGCAAACCGCATAAACCCAAATACTGGTTGCGCATCAAAAACAGTTGTTAAAAACCTGCACAGCAAAGCAAAAAAGTCCTCCATGTAACCTACAATCTCACATGCTTGGCACTCGGTTCTTTGCAGCAGCGCTAGACCCTTCTCATCCACAGCACTCTACAACCAACCACCATCCCCCATCTATTAAAGAAATTTTTTACCATTACCTCACATTTTGAAAACTTGTTCAGGGTAAAAGTCAATGAGTTTAGTAAGGTATGATATGTGCACTCTAAAACCATGCTCTGTATTATTGATCAGAATATGTTCTTCAAGATAAACTGCGATTTTATATCTAATAATCCACCACAGAAGTCTACGTATAACTGATGTGAGGCTAATAGGACAGTAATTGCCAGGCATATCTCGGTTCCCTTTTTGAATGTAGGAGTAACGTCTGCTGGTCTCCAGTCATGCGGTACTGTTCTCATCCTGGAGACATTGACTGAAGATATGGGTTAACAGTCTGGCAATTTCATGTTCGACAAATTTAACAGCTCTTGGATAGAAACGTCCTGGACCTGAACTTTTATCGGTCTTCAACTTATCTGTGTTAGTACCTCTGTAACTGTGACTGTGAATACTGGCATTTTGTGTGTGTGATTTATCACTGTCTCAGAATTCGTGTCGCTGTTTTCTTTTCTAAGAAAAAAAAAAAGAAAAACTTCTTCATGGTTGTTGCTATGCTATTGTTATCCATAATGGGTTCCCCATCTTCGCTTACTAAGGGTCCTGTTCCACTTCTTATTGTTGATATGTCTATAAGATCTTTCAGGAATTCTTGTAATATCTCTTGCAATACTCGTTTTATACTCTCTTTTGGCTTGCTTGATTAAGTCTTTTCGCAGCTCTTCTGACTGTGTTGTATTGCTTTGCAAGATTTGGGTATTGCCTGATTTCTTAACTTGCAGCGTGTAAATCTACGCCTCATAGCTCTTGCGATATCTGGGGTGTGTCCTTCTGGCATGTTTTTGACTTTCTTGTTTGTTTTGTGCACAGGAACGAATGTGTCCTGTTGGTGCATAAGCTGACACTTAAAACATGTCCATAATATCTCAGCAGGAACCAGCAAGGATGAGACTCTTTAATGCGTCGTGTTACCCATTAAAATCCGACCTTTTAAAGTGAAGGGTAAAAGTACTAGTTTGAGGGGAGTCAGTTTTGATACTTACATTGAACTTAACCTAGATGTTCGCCAACACAGGTATTAGTTACTAAGAACTGGAATGCAAGAACTAGATCTAGTCTATTAGCTTCAGTTGTAGGCTCTGTGGCGGTTTTGTAAAGAAGATCGTCTTCGACAAAGTCGGTAAGTTTTATACATAAACTTTTAACACAAGAGGTAGTTTACCAGCTGATTTCTGGAAGATAAAGCTCCACCCTCCCATGAGCGAATCTCCTTTTATTGCTCGTTGTAAATTCCCGTACTTGACATTGTTAATATCTGCTGGCTGACTAGGGCATCTATATACGATACTTACATAACATTTAGAAAATTGTACGCTTATATGAACACACAAGCGTTGAACGGCAGCAGATGTCGTCCGAATTTAAGTGGAGTTTGCTTTAGGTAGGATTTTCCGTATATTGCAGTCCCGCCTCCTTGACCATTTTGATCCCTTATGTATAATTTTGAGTCTGGCACATGGTACTCGCTAACCAGATCGTTGTGTTGCGTGATGAAAGATGTTTTTCTGAATCCAATGATATCAACGTGTTTACCGAGCAATGCAATTCAGCTGTTTTGTTGCAGACTGATCTTACAATCATGTAAAATCCATATAATTTCTTCCTGTGATTTCCGTGCGAAACGGTTGGTAAGTTTTGGTGATCGGCTATTCTTAGACCGAGGTCTGAGCTACCACCGACACCCACTCCCTGGTCATCGCTGTCTGATGCTATAGGAACAGGGCTCGATCTGACCTCCCCCTCGTGATATGTAATATGACCTGACCTAACCTTGCCCGCCTCTGCGATGTGATCGACCAGCCGACCTCTACCGGGCCTAGACAAAATTTTTTACCCTGCCGTCGTAAGGTAAGTTGATCTTTGATTCGTGCAGCTAGGAGTTTCGAACCGTCTGTTGTTAAGGCGAATGTCGTCTCTGCTGTATTATCTGTCACTTCTGAAGTAGAATCATACAAAACCGATGTTAACCTCTTTGTGTGGGCGTTTCAGTCTCTCGTTTACACCTAAGGCTCTTCTGCGGACGTAGTTACCTACATTTTGTTTAATGGAAGGACTCCAACTACAGCGATATTATCCGATGTCTTTCAGGTTGCTAGGCAGCTCGCTGTGTTCTTCTACGATAATTTCCGAATTGGTTTTTATTTGGTAAACGTCGTTGCTCCCAACATTCACCACTAAATATGACTTTTTAACTGGTACGTTAATTACTTAAACCGTTTGTTTATTGTGGGAAATTCTGGCACCTGGGTAGACATGGGCTGTTCTCTCAGCTCTCGAGTTCCCTGCCGCGTGTTTACCTAGATTTCTGACCTTATGCTCGCAGATGAATGTTTCTCCATCAAACACATCGCCGACAAAACACATACACCCCAAAATTGTTCGACACCACCCATCTCTCCAACATTACAAACACCATTCCAACACATCATAAGGCCCCTCATGCCCAAGGTACAACTTCCACACTCACGATCCGGGACATTTGACCCTCACGTGTCCTGTGCTCACCCCACAATGACACATACACAAATAAAAAAAAGATCATAGTTTTTAACTTGTGGTCCAGCATGGCGGACGTAGCCAGCCTTTTGAGCGATGCGAGAGACCATGGAGCCAAGAACGTACAAGTGAAAGTGTGTATATATATATATATATATATATATATATATAATATTCTACATTTTCCTGCTACTGGAGGTAGTACAGCCTTGAGATGCAGGAGCTTATAAAAAGTGCTCCTGGGTAACACTAGGACTTTTTCTTAGATATTTCTTGGGAATTATAGCTAAGATAGAAAGATACTTCCAGTCAACGTTCAGGAAGTGGTAACACCACGAGTGAGGAGTCACCTTTGAGGAGGATGTATTATCGTCGGAGAGCGAGGCTCACCTTATCCTGCTCACATGTGGAACGCAGCCTCGAAACTACTCAAGAATGGGTCCTGACGTCACATGTAATCAAGATAAGAAGAAAGGAGAGATGAGTAGTATGATTAAGGAAAGTAACCTGGATGTGCTGGCCCTGCGTGAAACAAAGCTCAAGGGTAAAGGTGAAGAATCGTTTGGGAATGTATTTGAGGTAAAGTCAGGGGTTGGCCTGAGGGCAAAGCTAAGGAAGGGGTAGCACTACTGATCAAGCAGGAGTTGTGGGAATGTGTGAAGAGTGTAGGAAGTAATCTCTAGTCTGATATAGGTACAGATGAAAATGGGTTACAAGGATGGGTGGTTATTATTAGTACTTGTGCACTTGTCCATGATAGGGAGGTTAATGAGAGGCAAGTGTTTTGGGAGCAGCTGAGTGAGTGTGTCATCAGATTGGGTATTAGTAATGGCTGATTTGAATACGAGACTGGGTAATGTGGCATTGAGGGTATAGCTGGGGGACATGAAGTGAGGTGAATACGAATGGTGAATAACTTGTGGAGTTGTGTGCTGAAAAACACCTGGTGATTGGGAATACTTGATTTGAAAAGCGGGACGTACATATATATACGTGGGTGAGTAAGCAAGATGGTCAGAGGGCATTACTGGATTACTTAGAGGGGCTGCTGGTGGGATGTCTGACCATTACCTGGAGGAGATGAGGGTGAAGATTTGTTGGGGTGTTCGGAAAAGAGGGAACGATATGAGTGAGAAGAGGTTGGTGAAAGTAAGTGAGCTTGGAAAAAAACGTGTGTGAGGTACCAGTAGGCATTGAGGTGTAGATTGGCATAAGGTGAGAGTAAACGAAGCAATGGGGGTGGGTGAGGAATGCGATAATTTTAGGGAAGCAGTGCTGGAATGTGCAAGAGAGGTGCGTGGCATGCGGAAGGTGGGAGGTGGGTAGGTGATAAAGGGCTATGAGTGATGAGATGACGAAGTAAAGTTGTTAGTAAAAGAAGAAAAAAATAGAGATGTATGGGCGGTACTCACATGGAAGGAGTGCAAATGATTGAGAGCTGTACAAAATATAGCAGCAGGGAGTCAAGAGGAAGGTGCAGGGGTTGAAAAAGAGAACAAATAAAGAGTTAGGGTGACTGATTATCTGTAACCTTTAGGGAGAATAGGATATTATGGAAGGAGGTTAATAGTGTGAGAAAGTCATGAGAACAAATAGGAATATCAGTGAAAGAGGCAAATAGGGAAGTGGTAACAGGTAGTAATAAGGTGAGGAGGAGATGGAGTGAGTATTTTAAAGGACTGCTGAATATGTTTGATGATATGGTGGCATATGTAGGGTGTTTGAGTTAGGGTGGTTGGTGAAGTGAGAGAGTCATGGAAAGTGGTATGGTGAAGAGAGAATAAATAGTACAGGGCTTGCGTATGATGAAATTCGGCAAGGCGGCTAGAGTGAATGGTATTGCATTTGAATTTCTTAAGAAAGTAGGTGACTGTTTTTTATTGGTTGGTTAGGATTCACAGTGTGTGTGTATGGATTATAGTGAGGTGTCTGAAGATGGGCGAAATGCATGTATAGTGCCATTGTATAAAGCCAAGGGGTATAAAGGTAAGTACTGAACTACAGAGGTATAAGTTTGTTGAGTGTAATTGTTAAGTTGTATGGGAGAGTGGTGATTGAGAAGGTGAAGGCATGTACAGGGCATCACACTGAAGAGGAACAAGGTAGTTTCAGGAGTGGTACAGGGTGTGTGGATCAGGTGTTTGCTTTGAAGAATGTGTGCTGGAAATATTCGAGAAAAAGAAAGATTTGTATGTGGCATTTATGGATCTGAAGAAAGAATATGAAAGGATTGATAAAGGTGCCTTGTGGAAGGTTTTATGAATATATAGCGTGGGAGGAAAGCTACTAGAAGCAGTGAGAAGTTTTAATTGAATGTAAAGCGTGTGTAAGAGTAAGAAGAGATGAGAATGAGTTGTTCTAGGTGAAGATTGGTCTGCGGCGGATGTGTGTGATGTCACCATGGCTGTTTAATTTGTTTATAGTTTGGGTGGGGAGGCAGGTAAATGCAAGGGTTTTGCAGAGAGGGGCGAGTGTGCTGTATGTTAGGGATGAGGGACCTTGGAAGTGAGTCATTTATTGCTAGCTAATGACACAGTACTGGTAGCAGATTCGAGTGAGAAAGTCCAGAAGTTGGTGACTGAGTATGGGTGAATGTTAGAGAGGAGGAAGTTGAGAGTAAATGTGAATCAAAGCAATGTTATTAGGTTTAGCAGGTCAGAGGGACTGGCTAGTTGGGGGGTGAGTTTGAATGGAGAAAATTTGGAAGTGAATTTTAGTTAACCTGGTAGTGGACATGAGAGCAAATGGAACCATGGAAGCAGAAGGGGGTCATAGGATGGGTGAGGGGGCAAATGTTCTTGAAGCACTGAGGAATGTATGCAAAGAAAGGTTGTTATCTAGGAGGGCGACAATGCGTATGTTTCAGGATATAATAGCCCCAACGATGTTTTATGGATGCCTGGCACGGACTGTAGATAAGGTGTGTAGACGAAGCTGGATGTGTTGGAAATGAAATGTTTTGGGACAATATGTGGTGTGAGGTGGATTGATGTAGTAAGTGCTAAAAGGGTAAAAGAGAGGTGTTGTAATAAGAATATGGTTAAGAAAGCTGAAGAGGGTACGCCGAAATGGTATGGACATACGGAGAGAATGAGTGAGGAGAGTTTGACAAAGGTTAACAAAGAGGATATATGTCAGAAGTGAAGGCGAAAAGGAGAAGGGGTAAACCAAATTGGAGATGGAAGGTTGGAGTGAAAGATATTTTGAGTGGTTGTGGCCTGAATATGTAGGAGGGTGAAAGGTGGGCACGGGATCGAGTGAATCAGAACGATGTGGTATACAAGGGGCGACGTGGTGTCAGTGGACTGTACCAGGGCGAGTGAAGTTTGTTGCCCCATCTCTTAGCCTTGTTTATCAGTATCGTGCGTGTCTTCATATGTATTATAAGTGTCATTACTCCTCTGTACACACACACACACACACACACACACACCTTATCCTAAGCCAGACACCCCGTTATCGACCAGTCCCGAAAGAAGGATGAACACCTGGGACGATTGCCACACCTAGGATTCGAACTCATGCAGGTCCGACCACAAAAGGCCCGTGCTGACTCATGGTCATTAACGCTAACCACTACACCACGGAGGCACGTGTGTGTGTGTGTGTGTGTGTGTGTGTGTGTGTGTGTGTGTGTGTGTAATTACTTAATCGTACTGTGCGAGGAGGGAGTTTTACGCTCGTGAGGCCCCGTCTCTTAAACTTCATCTACAATTATACGACTTTTTAAACCTCTGTATGCTGCCAACTCTCGTAACTTCATCGTCCAGTTTATTCCTATCACCCACCACTCTTCTGCTACAAAATTACTCTTCTGCATCTTTTCCTGTAAGTTTCTTTTTTAATTCCGTGGTATGGCCTTTGGCTCACCGTTGCCATCATCAGACTGTTTTAGATACTTATACAGTTGTGATCAGGCAGTCAATGCTCATTTACTTTTCCCCATGGTGGAAAAACTCGCGGCCCTTAATCTTTCCCCATAGCTGAGCTCTCTTAATTATATTACCATTTTCTCCCTTCTGTATTAGATCTTTGTCCGCCTTTAAATGTGTTAGTGGCCAAACTCGAGAAGCGCTTTTCAGTTTTGACCTAATGTAAGATGTGAAGAGATTGCTGAATACTTCCTCGTCTCTATGATATTTGCAAGCAGACTGTTTGTCTCCTTTGCTGTCTCCTTATGTGGGACTCTAGCAACAGATAATTACTGGTTGCTCCTAATTTTGTTTCACAAACAGATTCCTACAGCTTATTTTCCGCTAGATAATGTTCATATCGAGGCCTTCTTTCTCTATGTCCAATCCTCATCACTTCTTATAGGATTGAATTTCGCCATCCACGTATCAGACCAAAGGAATTCAACATACTACTGAGTTCTTTCAATAGTTTTTGCAATAGAAAAAGATCCCAGAAACTCATAGATTTGTGTAGTAAGAGTAGAAAGGAATTCAGTTGATTCAACGAGAAATTTTTGTAATCTTTACAATGTAACAAAGGACGTGCAATTAATGCCAGCCGTAAACCATTCCATGTGTTGACATTCATTTTCAAGAAGTAGTTTGCCCAATTGGATGGAAAACGTTGGTCCACGAGTTCTTATTCATTACTATGAATAAAATTTGACAAATATAAACCGGAAGCAGCTTGTTATATTAAGGTTATAAAAAGCCTTGGATAGCTATGAATGCCTGTATTAGATCGCCTCATAACTTTCTCGTTTCTAAGCTAAATATATTTAAGTCGTTTAGCTGGCTTTCACAGGAATTGTTTCTTGGTCCTGGAATTATCTTGGTAGCTTGCCGCTGTGCTCCGTGCATTCTGTCTTTTTTTCCTTTTTTTCAAGTGAGTTGGATAAAATTGAACTCCTTATTCAAGGTGGGGACGCCCCAGTAAATTGTAGTATGAATATAATTTCTTAGTCTTAAATTTGAGAGCCCTGCCTATGAATCCAAGAAGTTTGTTTGCTCTTGTTATTGCTTTTGTGCATTGTTTACATGGCTTTCGGTCACCAGAGATTATAATACCCAAGTCTTTTTCCCCATTTATCTTTTGTAGCTCAAGATGATTCATACTTTTGTTTACCGTCTCGTTATTACATATATGTAAAACTGCTTTTTGCAATGCTGAGAGTTCATTTGCTGCTGGTAAGCCTAAGCTACCAGTTTATCTGAGCCAATTTGAAGCTGCAGACGTTCACTTTATGTTGTAGATTTATTTCCTAGTTTAGTATCATCTGCAGATTTTCATATCTTACAACGCAGCACACTTATCAGTTTCACTGATGTATATGAAAAAGAGAACCGGTCCCAAGACTGGTCCCAATAGCGCACCACTTGTTACGTCTAACCAATCCGGAGGTTGACCTTTTAATCACTACTCGTTAAGGCCAGTCAGCCAATTTCTTAACCTTTAAAGTACAACCCTATCTGTTCCATGTTACTTAACTTTTGCTAGAAATTTTTGATGTGGAATTTCGTAAAATGCTTTTTGAAAATCCAGTCACAGACATCAGCGATTTTACTTTCATCATTCATGTTTATCATATCATAAAAGAAAACAAGCAGATTTATCAGACAACGATTTTGTTTTAAACCGTGCTGAGAATCGTTCATTAAATAGTGATCCTCTGAATGCTTTACAATTTTTCCTGAATGATGGAGTTTGGAGTGTGTCCATATCCCCTTGTAGGCTGATGCATACCTTTTTACTTTTCACTACCGTTATGACCTTGGTGTCATTCGCAAACATATTGATTGGCAAGTCATTACGCAGATTAAGAAAAGTAATGGTCTGGGATCAGAACCCTGTGGCACACCTCTAGTGACCATAACCCATTTCGAGAAAGCTTCCCTGACATATACGTCCTTTGTTCTCTTACACTAATATAATCTTCTGTCCATCGAAGTCTTCTACTCCTTATTCCTTCCTAGCGATCCAGCTATTTTTACCTTCATCCTGTGTGATACAGATAATCCAGCCATCATTCTTATTTGTCAAAAACGGAGTTCACTCTAACTGAAATCTACGAACTTCGTTACACATGATCTTCTTTCCCTGAAAATGTGTTGTCTCTCACTTTGGTTGGTTCTCCTTCGCAAGAGATCCCCCATTCGCTTCATGATTATCTTATCTAATACTTTACAGACCACGCTTATCAGTGAGACAGGTTTGTAGTTTGACCTGTCCTGGTCTATCTTCTAGATGATAAGTTTGAAGTTTGTCATTTTCCATTCCCTTGCCACTCTACCTTTCTCCAGCGACATCTTTAGCAACATTTCAAGCGATTTCAAGTATATTTGCACAAATCTTCATCACATATGGAGAAATTTCATCAGGACCATGAGCCTTATATGCCTCAAGATTCTTTGATATTCTGTTTGTCATTTTTATAGGCATTTCGTTGCTTCTAAAGACTATTCCATTCCATCTCATTGGTATTGGAACTATAGGATCAACCATTGTCAAAACACTACTTGTCATTCATTTCCTTGCATATTGAAAGCTTTTCTATTTAGATTCCTTCGCCGTATTAGCTGCTCTTTAACTGACAAATCACTCCTGATGAATTTGTGGAAGTTATGGATCGCGTCCTGGCTTGTCCACAACATTCTTTCCAAAGTTTCTGTGTTCCTCCTCTTTTATTCTACTGTGTTCGTCCCTTGCTCTCTTGTACCTTTCAAATGCTGGCTGGCTAAGGTGTCGCCTGTTGCTTCATCACAACACATCGCCAAGTTCCTTTGTTTTTTGACATCTTATACTGAACCACACCTTTTTGATCTTGCCTCTGAAATCCTTATACTCAAGTGCTATTGTAATGCTTGCCAGCACACAATTCGCCTTCTCTATCATTCCCCTAATGCGAGACTCTGACGACAGGTTAGGGATGATGTCAACTCCCAAGTCCTTCTGACACAGAGGTTCCTCCAGCTTATTTCCTGCTAGATAATATTCATATCGAGATCTTTCACTGTGTCCCATACTCATAAGATTTTCTTCAGCCATGCATCAGACCAACTCTGGAGTCCGTCATGGTACTCTTGTCTGTTTATGCAATTCTCCTCACTTTTGACTTCGCTCATGACCTTTGCGTCATCTGGAAACATATCTAGAGAAGAGTCCATACCTTCTGGCAAATCATTTACATAGATCTAAAATAGTAACGGTGTCTGTTTTTTTTTTTGTTTGTAGTTAATTATACTGTACTAGGAAGGGGGAAGGGCATTTCTTGAACTTGCTTTAGTATCATATACATATTCTCAAACTTTTGTATGCTATCTTCATTTACTACTATCTCATAACCCCGGTCGATTCCCTTCGTCCAATACTGTTATGCTATAAAACTATTTCCGACGAATATATTCCTTAATTTCATGTTATGGAGTCTGGTTGTTTTATCCTTGTTTGCTATGAACGTTACCGAGCTGGTCACCTTTCACTCTCATCTCTTTTATAGTGGCCAACTGTAAGACTACCATATCCCTGTAAATCTGCTCTCTTAATTCCGGTACCATCTTTGTTTGCACACCTCTGGACTTTATTAGTTCTTTGTTTTTCTTGGAATGCGGTGACCAAACCGGAAAAGCATATTCTAATTTTGTTCTAACGTTGATTGTGAACAGTTTACTAAAACATTCCTTATCCATGTACTTGAATGCAGCTCTAAGCACTGCCAGCAGACGGTTTGTTTCCTCTACTATTCTCCTAGTGTGGGACTTTGACGACAGGTTAGGGAAAATTTCAACTCCCAAATCCCTCACACAAACAGATTCCTGTGGCTTATTTCCTGCAAGAAATCTTCATATTGTGCCATCTTTTGCAGCGTCTCATCCTCATTACTCTGAATTTATTTGGGTTGAGTTTCATTAACTATGTACCAGATCAACTTTGGAGTTTGCCTATGTCTCCTTGTAAGCTGATGCAATCTTCTTTGAATTTTACCTCCTTCGTGACTTTGGCGTCATCCGCAAATATATTCAGGTAAAGGTCCATGCCATTTTACTAGTCATTTTCATAGATCAAGAAGAGGATTGGTTTCAGGATGGAGCACTGCACGCTAATGGTTACTTCAACATATTCGAAACAGCTCCCCTGTCATATGTCTTTTGTTCGCTTCTACTAAGATTCTCGTCTCTCCTACGAGGGAGTTTCTTTCTTATTCTTGCCTGAGGATCCAGCTTCTGTACCAGCCTCCTGTGTGGTACAGTGTCAAATACTTTCTGGCAGTCCAGATTCAGACTATCCACCCAACCTTTTCTTTTGTTCGAATCAGAACTCACTCTTACGTATAGATTTAAAGGGTTGCGCATGACCTCCTGTCCCTGAAACCGTATTGTATTACTAATGTAGTTTCTCCTTGGTAGAAAGTTATCCATTTACTTTCTACGTTACTGACCATACTCGTCATATAGACTGGACTGAAATTCAGCACCTCCTTTCAGTTCCTCCACTCCGCTGCCACTTTACCTTTTTTTCCAGTAATATTTTGAACATTTCATTTGGTCTGTCCAGTGTTTCTGCACACATCTTCAGCACATAATGGAGATATTCAGTAACCACGAACCATATATGAGTCGAGAACCTTTAGTGTCATGGTCATTTCTTCTCTACATATTAATAGTGTCTTCCATTGTGAAAACGATTTTGAACTTGCTATTTAATTCCTCGCATATCCTTATACCTCTATGACTCTCTCCTCTTAATTTATTGTCCTGATTAGATGCCCACTAACTGACAGTTTACTCCCGATGAATTTATGGAAAGGCTTAGGATTATCCCCTGCCTTGTCCTCATATTCTTTTGAGAGTTATTCTATTCTACTTTTCTCATCCTGCTATACTCTTCTCTTGCTCTTGTATACTTTATGAACGCTGGCTGGCTGGTTGGAGTACCGCCTTTATTCTTCGTCAGAAGATATTGCGAAGCTCCTTCGCTTTATATATTTCATTGAACCGTTGCTCTCTCTTCCTCAACCCTTTCTCTGTATATGAGGCAAGGGGTATCCACGTCCCTTCTCCACCGTAAATCTTACAAAACCTTCCACCGCAATGCCCTAGTTCCTGGCTGTTGTTTTATTCTGTGTAATTTTCGTGTCAGTATCTTTTCTTTGATTCTGGTCTTTGCTCTTGTCTTTCCCGGTTTCCACATAATGAAACTGTAACATTACATGACCTATTCTTCCAGTTGGTGCATCATATATGACATTTCCAATTTCCATGCCACTATTATTGAATGAAAGATCAATGAACGGGGAGCTTCAATATCCTTCATTGCAGCATTTGTTTACATACTGGTTCAAGGAAATTTTCTTGCATACACTCTAGAACTTGTCTTTCTAGCTAACCGTATTACATGAGAATCAAAATTTCCCCAGTTTCTACTTACCAGTGAAATCCACCAAAATTGATTCTATTTTATAAGATGGGTAGACAGGACAGAAAGAGTTGGAGAGGGGAGTGTTGATTTGAAATGGAAGAGATAATTAAATGATATAGAAGTGTATGGTGAAGGTTAGGTTTTCTGTTGTGTGTGGGAGATACGCTGAAAACATGTTTTTGGTGCAATTGGGGTTGCGTAAGAAGGACTCTTGCTACAAATGGACCCAACAGACTATGTATATTACTATACTGCATAAACCAATGACCAGGAATTAAAGTTCAGCTAAAAGATCACTCTTGTTCTGAGGCCAGCGTTAACTTCCGGCCCTTTGCCAAGTCGTAATATTCCGTTCATATTTACTGATTCTTTAAGTAATACTTTTTTTCTTAGGTTGTTTGATATAAATCGGATGGTATATGGAGTATGCTGCAACTGTCTTTCTCCGTTGGTCTAGATCACTCTAGGTACATACTGACGTATCTCTTGCTAATTTACCTCTTCTGTCATTTCATTTATCCCATGAAATGCTTCTAGGGCCCCTGTGAATACTCTCTCTCTCTCCCTTTAACCTGCTAAGTAGGTGCCTATCTTGGTTGTACCCACCGTTCGCAGCCTCTCGTATCAAACTGGGTCTTTCTGGCTTACCTGCTTGCTTGCGTTATTTGATTATCTATTAGTACAATATAGGAAGGGAGTTCTACACTCGTGGGAGCCCCATCTCTCGGACTTTTTTCACCTTCAGATAACCTTATAGACATCTGTACACTGCAGGCATTTACAGGTTCATTTTTTTTTTATTTTTAGTCTGTTCCAACCACTTATCATTCTAACACGAGGACAGCACTTCGCCACATCCTTCCTGAAAAGCCTGTTGGTTAAGATACTCGTCACGCCCTTTGGTTACTCTGTCGTCGCATCTCTTAAAAGACTGTTCTCTGTCCACCTCGTCCAGCTGATATAGGAGTTTGAAAGGTTTACTCAACTCGTTCCTTTTCCTTTTCTTCTCATCAGACAGACCTGTAGCCATCAGTCTCCCACTGTAGCACAACTACAGTCAGGGTCTACGTTAGTGCTAGCATGTTCATATCAGAATACAGGTGCACTTGATGTAGTTTCGCATAGTGTAATAAAGCGCCAGAACATACTTGTATTTAATCGTTCAGTAAAATACTAACTCTGAAGTGAAAATAACTATGTTTATTCATTTAGTTAATGGCAGGCTACGCGACAATGATCATCAGACCAGCTGTGTTATCTGTTAGTTATTTGTATTTAGCGAGGAGGTCTGCCTACTTCGTGGCTGTAGTCTGCCCGAAATACATCAAGACGACTAAACCGTTCAGAGTTTCAGGAACGAACAAGCTTTACATCGTGCCAGCAAACGAGAGATCAGTCCTGTTTTTCATAGAACTCTCTTATCAGGAGGTGCAAACGGAGAGCGCTCGTTGAGTCAGTTGATAAGCCATCGTGGCCATTATCAGTTTTTTACGATAGTAACCTCCCCCCATCCAACTCCCCGGACACGGAGATAAACACGTAACAGCGTTTCGAACCCTTACGGATCATTATCATTTAAGAGACACGAAACAGGTAAAGGGTCGGATAAGTAGGGGAGAGGAGAGGAGACATCGCCGTCAGGTCGATGCTCTCCGATGCGATCGCACTCGCTGACAGGCATGTTGACCTGGAGCGACACTATCCCTGCCCTTTCCCCCCTCCCCTTCTTGGTTCTAGATTCACATCCCACACTGGCGTGACTCGTGGAGTGACATAAAGAGGTACTATTCGGTGGTGTTATTTCGCATCTTACCTCGACCTGAAAACACACGATCCGTCCGTCAATGTTCTACCCCCCTCGCTGCACGTGTCATTTTTCAGTTTCAGTTTCAATACTTTATTCCTTGATAGAGGAATCGGGATCCTAGTGCTGTCACTAGGTATCCCAGTACAATAATACCAGAAGCATCTGGCAAGAGACGCGAATACATATAAATATAACAAAGGGGCTTACTAAAGCCGAAGGAAGTTAGGACATTCCTTCAACAACATCAGTATTATTTACATAATGTCTGGCCAGTATGGGGAGGGTCACCGTGTCTCCGTCAGGGAGTTGTGGAGTGGTGGTCCAGCAGGCGTCACGGAAGCGTTGTGTGGGGGGACATCTTAGAAGGCAGTGGACAAGGGTGCGGCTGTCGGGTCTTTTGCGTGATGGAAAAGCGCGTTGCTTGGGGGAGGTAGGGAGACGACTGTCCTTTTCGGCTTTGTCTTTCACAGATTCCAGCAACATCATCACTCCCTCCCTCTCAGGGCAGCCTGTTATTCCAGCACATTAGCACCCTCTTGTACTACAGCCATATTGATGCAACAAGCATCCCCTTGTGACGCTAGAGACCAGCACACCCGGGTATCCAGGAGGATGCTTCTAACCTGACCTTCCACAGTCGCCCTCAGCTTCCTGCCAGCGCCAGACATGGAGTTGCCTAAAGCATGGCTCCCAGCTCCGTCCAGCGTCAGTAAAGTGGTAATAAACCGTGGAAGACTAGGCAACAAGAGCGAAACAAGGTTTATATTTGAGTCTCTGTTACCACGGCGGATCCTTTTGTGCTTCTCTATGAATGCCTGAAGACAGCGCCAGTTTCATCAACACAATGAAACCGGAGAGAAGGAAAATTTCACGTGAAATTACTGAAGCAGAAGCATAAACGCTGTTCTGGGAGCTCTGTCAGACATGGAATGATATGACAGAAGTTACTGTCACTGGAATTGTCTAAAAGTGGAAACACTCGAGAACACATCTATAACAGAGGTCGAACAAAAGGAAAAGTATTTTTGACACGAAGCTGTGCCGGAGATGAACCGTTTACAGCTACATTGATTAAAGGCGCCACTTTCCAATGGTCGAGGTAATGAGGGACACAGATACCCAAGACATGGCTGAACAAAAGAGACAAGATCGTTTCTCTTGCTGGTCTGAGGATGAAAGGACAGCAGTGCGTTCACAGGACACAGTTCGCAGGTCTATGGATGTTGGGAGGGAGAGTCACGGTTGGATTGGTGGACCAGGACACCGAGAAGGGGTCAGAGTGCCCAAGGAGTAATATAAGTGTTACCGGATGCTAGGGTTCATGGGGCATGAGGCTGCGGACGACACCATTTACATAAGAGAGTCAAAGGAAATGACGTGTTTCACTGGTTGGACGGAGTTTAGTCTAGGTCTGTCGACGCTCCTCCCTGTATTAGTACGTCAGTGAGAACACTCACTAATTACTGGACACCATAGGACATATGTAAACTCTTCTATGAGGCGAGTACACAGTTCATGTCTCAGTTCTCTACACACGTCCAGTATTACGATGGCGTGTCTTCGTTGTATATTTGTTCATTAAATATTTGTAGTACACTGCAAACACAAAGAACGTAAGAGAACTTCGTTAAAATAAGATACATAAGATACCGTGATAAGGCATATATACTGAATCTACTATTTCCCCCCCCCTCCTCCTCCTCCAGTCCTTCCCCGAATAAAGTCATTGCTAACCTGGACGGTGGAGGAGGCACACTTGTGGGTTTTGAGGAAGAAAACGTGGCGTTGGGGCGAGCAGTGGGGCTCCTCCTCGGCTCCTACCAACGCGTCCGACCTGCCAAACGAAAAAAAAAATTGTTAAAATAAATCCTGTAATTTTGATCTTACAGCATAATTTGGTGAACCTTGTCCAACCTTGCAGCATAATCTGTTGAACCCCACTTAACCATTCAGAATAATCTGTTGAACCTTACTAAATCGTACAGCATAATCTGGTGAACCCTACTTAACTTTACTGCTTAATCTGGTGAACTCTGCTTTGTCCTATCTGTCTGGGTGTTCCATCAGACTGTGTCGAGCTGTTGGAACTGTTTGCCACACCGAGGTAGAGTAACTCTGTCACTGTTCTCGCCGGGATGTCATCATACTTGGACGAGTCCAGACACAGGCACAGCTGCTGGGGGTTCGCGACACCCGTGGCCAGGATCATTAACCTTTTGAACACGATAGTACGACCCTTGAGTACAAAGGGACGACCCTTGTGGATGGCCCGGTCTTTGATCTGACTCCCTTAGGGTCGTGCTCAAGTGGTTAAAACTGTAGAGGTGTGGCACTTGGTCCTTTTGGTGATGTGTGCGTTGGCTCTTGTATTGCGTTTCTGCAACTTTTCAAGAGATGCCGATGGCATTCATCGGGCAAAGACTCGCCGGGGGAAAGATGTTGATGATCCGAGACAGTGTAATCAGTCCGCATAACACAGCGTGCTGCCGGAAATGAAATGAATTAAAAGCTCCGAATATAACCAGAGTCTTTAGAAATGTCTCCAAACACAAGAGTGGTTTATCGACATAAGGACAATAAAACTCGCTCCTGTTCCAGGAATATCAACACAGAACCTCTGGGTCGACGTATAATGACACTAACATCAATAAACTTCCGGAGTCATCCGTTAATGCTGGCGTTCTTTGCGTGGTTCATAATTCATATGTCCGGAGGTAGAATAAATAGAGCAGGGTGGAAGTATCCCAATGCCGGTGGTAAGGACCCGAGGCACCGGTGGTATGAACGTTGCCACATGATCGACTTGAAGACGTTACCGAAGGCAGTTCGTCTAGCTTTGCGGAAAAGACCGAGTCGCGGGTTTGGGAAAGTATCGGACAAGACGTGAATTGTTCTGGAAAAAAAAAATCAGAGTCGTGCTCAGTCGAAGTACTGTCGGCAGTACTCGAGGAGGATGAGACATAAAATTCACTTTGCAAGTGGCAGCCACGGTTCCTTCTGGGAAAGATTCCCCCCAGATTGACTGCTTGATCAATGTTATCTCTGTTGCAAAGTACAGGACACTTCTCTGTGCTCTACGAAAACTTATTTACCATAGACCAATAAACGCTCTATAGGTGTGCCTGCCGTGGCCTAGTATGTGCTCCACAAACATGAGCTGTTACATGGTCGTGTGTGCCATGTACTTGTAATTGCATTATTTATATGGGTAATATGCTCCCAATGAATGCTTTGTTACCATTTGCGCTCGCGCGCTGTGTGCTCGAAAATCATGTGGTCTTTAGTCATGCGTCCTATGGCCTGGTATGAACTTTAAAAGAATATAGACTGTGGTCCAGTACTAAGTCTGTAACCATCTGTGTCATGGTCTAATATGTGCTTTCGTGCCCTACGAACGTCAGTCAAGTATTTGCGGTGTAAACACGCGCTCTGTGACCCTAGTGGAGTACTGTCGGTGATCATCAGTGATCATACGAGTCGAATACATCCCCAAATGGTCAGTGATGTCTAGGCTTTCGAGGGCTTCATGGTCGAGAACATGCTCTAATATAAACCCCAGTCATTGCTGGGTTCAGGTTCTGTATTCATGTGATGAATACAGGTTCTGTATTCATGTGGTGTGTACAGGTTCTTTATTCATGTGAGATGCTTTGTTCATAATTCATTGTAATGAGAGCTCATAGCCCCACTGGGAGACATGATCGATATCCATCAGGTAAGCTCAGAGCACCAAGCCTCTGTGGAAGAGCCGATCCGTACTTTCTGTGTGACCTTAGAGCTCCAGTAGAGCTGGTGCTTGTGTTCTTCAGGTTAAGCCGTAAGCCACATTAGATCACAGCCGCGGCAGAGTTCATGACCTGGACTATTCACTGAGTGTGGAACCGTGTTCCTCACGGCTTCGAGCAACGGCTAAGTACATTTCTGCTATACGTGTGAATATACAGCGCCTGGGGGTAGATGATACATGCTTTGTATCCACTGCTAAGAGTTTAAAGATTCGGTTGAGCAAGCAGGCTAATCTTTGACAACTTAGAGCCGCACATAAAGTTTGTGCATTGCACCAGGGCTTCTCAGCTGGGGGACCCAACTTCTCCCCACTGTGTACAGTAACTCGCTTATAAGAAAGAAACAGTGAACTTTTGGACGGTTTTCTTTTACAGTACGTCTGGTATTGATAATATTTCATAAGATTATCTCGTGTATTAAATTGATTAGAATGAATATTTACAGCTCTTTTAAGAGCCCACATCAGCCGGAAATAACTCGTAACACTTACTCTGATTCATTCTTTATTACATAATTTTAAATGAAGCCTTTCATCCGGACCTCTTGCCATTAGGAGCTTTATGTGACTGATCCTTCTCTAGTAGTAACTACGCAACCCTCCACCACACCTTACAGCTTCTGTGTACTAACCTGATACATTTGGAGTCATTGATCTGTATCCGTGAGTCACAGAACTTACCAGAGCCGAGAGTTAGGTACATAGTTACACAGACCACACAGACCTAAGGTCCAAGCGAGGTGGTTTGACCTTAACACTACTGATAAAGATGCAGTCCCCTTAAATGTAGTAGAGGAAAAGGATAGCATAGTAACCCCACCACTCGAGAGAGAGAGAGAGAGAGAGAGAGAGAGAGAGAGAGAGAGAGAGAGTGTGGGGCGGTTTGTGTTTCGTCTCTGCCCTCAGTAACTCTGGCCAACATATATGGCTTTCACCACAGTGCTCTTGCTTCGCTGTCATCTTGGGTGAGCATGTATCAGTAAACTCGTTGTTATGTAAATAAAGAACAGTAAAGAACTCCTGAAGTCTGTCTTGGCCCGAGAGTGTCCGGCCTGCTCGTTTTGAAAAAGACACGTGTGTGACAGAGAGATGGAGTGACGGAGAGAACGGGTGACGGTGTGACGGAAAGACGTACTGGCGGAGTAAGAAGGAGCACAAAGGGTAAACAAAATGATAATATGAAGCTTGGTTCACGAATGTTTGCGTTGTGTGCGAGGGCTGGGCATATGGCTGTGGGCGGCCATCATGCCTGGGTACATGTGGCTGTGGGCGGCCATCATGACTGGATACGTGTGGCTGTAGGCGGTCATCATGCCCAATTACATATGACTGTGGGCGGTCATCGTGACAGGGTAAATGTGGCTGTGGGCGGCCTTCATGCCCGGTTACATTTGACTGTGGGCGGTCATCATGACTGGATACATGTGGCTGTGGGGGCCATCATGACTGGATACGTGTGGCTGTAGGCGGCCATCATGTCCAATTACATATGACTGTGGGCGGTCATCGTTACAGGGTAAATGTGGCTGTGGGCGGCCATCATGCCCGGTTACATATGACTGTGGGCGGTCATCATGACTGGATACATGTGGCTGTGGGCGGCCATCATGCCCAGTTACATATGACTGTGGGCAGTCATTATGACTGGATACATGTGGCTGTGGGCGGCCATCATGCCAAATTACATATGACTGTGGGCGGTCATCGTGACAGGGTACATGTGGCTGTGGGCGGCCATCATGCCTGGTTACATATGACTGTGGGCGGTCATCATGACTGGATACATGTGGCTGTGGGAGGCCATCATGCCCGGTTACATATGACTGTGGGCGGTCATCATGACTGGATACATGTGGCTGTGGGCGGCCATCATTCCCGGTTACATATGACTGTGGGCGGACATCATGACTGGATACATGTGGCTGTGGGCGGCTATCATGCCCGATTACATATGACTGTGGGCGG